>JARHVA010000212.1:642500-657500 GCA_037957365.1 Torreya grandis
TAGCATATATAAGGCATATGAATATTTTGACAAAATATCTCAATAAAATGTGGTCACATGAACTAAAATAATGTAAATAAGACATTTAATTGTATTTTAGAAATATATAAGTGATATTAGTATTGTGGTCCAATATATTATTAAATTTGTTAGATATTTCTCTCAATACAAAAATATGGATGAATGTTTTTATTTTATCAAATAATTTAAGTTCCTTCTATGTGCTTCCAAATTTTATAGTTATGAGATTGAATTAGAAGATATATAGCTTAAATATTTCATAATTTATATCTAATAAAATATACATTCACTAAAGCATGATCAAACTAGAATATTTTTCATATGTTATTATTGAAAATACCATGATAGACATGTTTGCAAAATGTGGCAGATGTGTGTTGCTTGATAAAATGTTTCAATGAAATGTGGTCATATGAAGTGTATTAAACAACTTAAGGTGTTTGTTTATTTTTCATGAAAAGATAATTATCTTATCATTATATCGATAATTTTTTAACTTTTTTAGATGTTTCTTTGAATGAAACAACATGCATGAATAGTATAGTTTTTCAAACAATTCATGTTTTGAGGGTCTATACCTTACATAATACTCAAATATTACTACATAAGACTATGCATCTATAAAATAATAATTAAAAATAGATTATATTAAAAAAAAGTTACAAACACATTGATTATATATTTGTATGTTGAATTTAGTAGCACAAACAAACATGTGAACTATTTGACAATACATTCCTTTATAAAGTTTTGTCACATATACTGCAATGATGGACTTAGAAAATTTGTGTTCATATTTTATGAATACATAAGTATATTAATGTAAGATATAAATTAATGATATTAGTAAATATTTCTTTTATTCCTAATAAGATACTAAATTTCAAAATATGTTTTTATTTTGATTAATAAATTTTTAAAAATAAAATAATAATTTTCAGTAAATAATTTATATAATTTTTTTTTTATATTTTTAAATAATAAATGACATTTTTTTTAATTTTCCATTTAATATAAAATTAATAATTAAAAAGTTTAAAAATAAATACAATCGCCATATGAGCTTCAACTTTGATGAAAAATAAAGTCAAATTTTTTAAGACCTATTTGTCTTGCCCCACTTACCATTGCTACCAGCTGAGCTTAAGTGCCAACACCTTGGATTTACTCGAATTGCTAGGAAGAAGTTTCGACAGGTCATGTAGAGTCAAACCCTTTCAGTTGCTTCTAGTCTAGCCAAGATGTCATAGCAATGGACGTAAAGGTCAGAGGCAGGCCCACCTCTTTCATTGATGTTATCTCCCATAGGACAGTTCCTATAACAGATCCCAACCCTCTCAACCCTACTTCTCTTGACCTAGTAGTAATTTTTAGTGAGGAGAAATCAAGGTTAGTTCTTCAAATGGAGGAATATTTTTCTACCAAGGGTATCATTTGCAGATTTGTGGATCCTTGACCAAAAATACAAGACCTTAAAATTTGGATCTTGAAGCATTGGAAACCCCTCCTCTCGGGTAATCTCGATATTTACCCTTGTGGTAAAAGCTTTTTTGTTAATTTTTTTTGTAATATTGAGGATAAGAAAAAGATTTAGAATCAATCTTGGAGCTTGAATCACCATCCTTGTTCTAGAAACAATGGTCCCTTGCTTTCAATCCCCTCACTAAAACTTTTCATGTAAAACCCATTTGGATTTTCCTACCCAACCTCTCATTGCAGGTTTGGACTGATTCTAGTCTACAGGCTATTGGTAGATCTCTGGGTGAGTTTCAGAAATTACATCTAGATATCGGTAGCTTCTCCCTCACTACATTTGTTAAGGTTTTGGTGAATATTGATACCTCTAATAATCTTTTAAAAAAATCACCTTGAAAGTTGGAAACCGCACTTGGTCTCAAGCTATTGACTATGAAGGTTTATTGTTTTGCTGTTATAGTTATTTTGGCACTTGGAATTTGACCAAAAACTATAGTCTCCTTAGAAAAAGAAGGATTCTTTCTAGTGGAAAGATTTTATTCCCAAAAACTTGATGGTGTTGTTTGCAGATGAAGAGTGGGATATTGGCATTGAGGATTCTACCTTTTCTTCTGAAGTCCCTGCTTCTTTTGCTTCAAATAAAGATCCCAAAATATCTCCACACTCTAAAGAAGAACTATTGGTCAATTTTATCTCTCCAAGGTTGTGTCAATTCCAACTTCCTCCTCAGAGGAAATTCTAAACTTGGATTGTTCTCAGGAAGATAATAACCCTAGGTCAATAACGAAAGACAAACCTCAACCCTACATCCCATTTGAGGAAGCCTCATCAACCCTTCAGACTGAGAACAAGGAAGGATGGTCCATGGTTTAAAAAATGAAAAAAGGAAGAAAATCAATGACTCAGCTTTCTTTTATGTTTCTCCATTCAGGGGAACCTTGTGATAATATCTTGAAAATCAATGACAAAGGTTAGGTACCTAGGATAAGTTTGTTGAAAACATCACAGAAGTTTCCTGGGTAAGTTATTCTATTTATGTTTGTTCTTTAGTACAAGTTCCTATTGTGTAGGTTTTTTAATGCTCATTTTTATTTTTTGTTACCGGAAGAAGTGCCCTGTCAAAATGTTAATATTTTATTTTTTTGTTCTTGCCATTGTATAAAGCTTTGGGCCTTTCAAAACTAGATTTTAACCAATCTAATAAAAAAGTACATTTAAATATTAAAAAAATATAATTAAAAAATAATAATATTATTCATTCAAATAAAATAAATATAAAAAAGGATTTACCATGCTTAATAATAATAATAATAATAATAATAATAATAATAATAATAATAATAATAATAATAATAATAATAATAATAATAATAATAATAATAAAATTAATTTTTTTAAAAAAAAAAAATATAAAAGATAATCTTAAAATTTCAACGTGCTATAATTTACATTTTTTTGGTAAAAATTTCAACGTGCTTTAATTTTGACATGCATAAACATACATCAAAAAATTAATGTTATCTCGAACTGAAAATTAATTAACTACCAAATGTGTCAATATGGATTTATATGTTTTTATCATTCCATTACACTTTTGATGATGTACACAACAAAATAATTTAAATATCAGAATAAAATATAATTTAATTAATGATTTAATTTTAATATAAGTTTTAATCAATAAATATTTCATGAAGAAGATAATAAAATTAATAATAATTATAATATGTTTAAAATTTAAAATAAGAATTTTGATTGATTTTTCTCAATATTTCTTAAATAAATATATTTAAAATATTTGTATTAATTATAATATTTAATTTTTAATAAAAATTTAAAATATATAATCAAACATAACAATTAAACAATTATATAAGAAAGAAACTATTTATATTTATTTATTAATTAAAGATTTCAAGTTTCTTCAAAATTTAAAGTAATTTTTTTTAAAAAAAAAAAAAAAAAAACTTTATGAATGTATTTAATATTGGTATTTTTGATTATTAATATTTTAATTTATTATTATTTTTTTCAATTGAAAAATGAATATGTTATTTTTCTATAATTTTAAATATTAATTGATATTATGTGTTTAAATAATTTATTATGTGATATTATATGTATGAATAATTAATCTTCTTCTATTTAATACAGAAAATTAAAAAATATCTATTTTATCAAAAATAATTATAATTTAATTAATATAAATAATGATAAAATACATTAACTTCATCTACCAAAATATACATTTTTATTTATTTTTAAAACATATTACATTTTAAACATTTAATAAAAAAAACCAAAAAAACCATAAAAACTACGCTATACGAAAAGATTTCAATTAAACTGAATTATTTATACCTGTTTTAACATCTATGAACAATTTAATCTCGAAGACATTAAAAGTGGTGGTCATTATCATCTTAAGAGATGAGCGTCCTTTGGAATGCATATATATTCCTCGTCATTGTTATCTAAAGTATCAAGACATTATTCATTAATTTTATTCATTTTCTGTATTAATTTATGTTAACACCAGTCAACATGAACGCAGTAACTGTGTTCTTTATTTGAAATTGCGGAAATTTAAAATTGTAAGCATTTAATTTAGATTTTCAATACAATTTAGTGGGCCTGAAAGATGCTTTATGTCCATGTAAAGTGATATCATACAATACAAACCAGACTCTAAAAAGGAAGAGAGAATGAATTCATTTTACGGTAGGTTGATCTCCCTAACAAACTTAGACTAGGGAGAACTGTATGGAGTGCAATGAATGAAGAGGAAGGTAGAAAGCGGTATTGTTTCGGTTCAACCCATATTTCAACAATATTAATATTAGGGTTGAGCCGAATCAAAATCACGTTTTATCTTTCCTTTCAATTTATATGAAGTTTCAATTGCTATTTGGGGCCTAAGGGAGAATCACAGAGTTTGAAGGATAATTAATCCGTAGGTTCTGCCTGTCGACCCTGGTGATTGGGCAGTCGACAATAATTTTACATTTTGAATTACGAAAATACACTTACAATTTTTACTGTACTTGTTTTCAAAATGTAAAATAGTTGACAGCAGAACCTACACACAATTTAAGGACTGCTGTAAGCCATCTGCCATCAGCCATCCTTCAGGGTTGCTGGAAATCAGACCTGCGACCTGTCAGTTTCCAGCCAGCCAATCATCTTTCTGTGTGAGATTTTTAGTCTCCAGTTTATAACTTTCCCATAGAATCAAAATTTTAGGCAGTTATATACACTTTAATGTCTTACAATAGGTACTACAATTTATATTAGGCCTAAAATTTAATGCTGTTATATTTAACACAGCTGACATTAAACTACACTGAAATGTGTTTAAGTAGAACCTTTTTTTTCCTTTTCTCTGAAAAAAAAAAGTATTGTCTTACTGATACTGTCTTTTAGTGTTTTGCCTGCATACCTGCATCTATCCAAGGTAACAAAGTTGTCCATTTATGGTCGATAAAGTAAATTATATCTAATATGACAATTGGAGGTTTCCAAGCAATCATCTCAGTATCAAAAATTTAGGCTTTACATACATTGTAATAATATCTTCGAGTAAGCATACTTTGACTTTCGTTTTTTCCCTTACTTTCCTAGTTTCGTGTCTGAGAAGCACTGACATAGACAACCTAAACAACCTGTAGTCAAAATATAAAAACAATCTCCTATACTGTAAACAACCCTGCAATTCATATTTCTTTTTTATGAAAATAATAGACTTACAGATACTGTGTTTTAAGTGTTTTAATCGCATCTTCTTCTTTTTAATTTTAAAACAAAATGTTGTCCACTAATAGTCAATAACGTAAATTATTTCTAATATGACAATTGGAGGTTACCAATTTTTCTGACTTTTTATTATATTTTCCTATCATGATGAATTTCATTAACTTCCTCTTATTTTCTCTTTCTTCATAACTTCCTTTCTTCTGATTTAATGTTTGTTATTATATTAAACTTTGATTTGTTGTATATGTCTATCTAGGTGTTTGTGACTGTAACATGCATGCAACTTACCTACACTCAATTAATATTTCATGGATGTACAAAATCATATGTATTTAACTTGAGATATATAGTGTAAATACTTTTTATTTTAATTTATGTTGTAAAATATAATAGTATAGAAAAGGAACTTGAATTGTTTGATAAATTATAATATTTATATGCATTTTCATTAAAATAAACAACAATTAAAGTTGCTAACATATGATATTATAATTTTAAGATTACTATTTATTTAAAAAATAAAACTAAATGTTTTAATTTTATAATTGTAATTCATGCGACCATATTTTATTGAGACATTTTATCAAATAATTTCAAGTGCATTATGAATGTTTCTGCATTTTATATACATGTTTATCATGCGATCCTCAAAACTAAAACCTAAAAAAAATAACTAGTTTTGATTATTCTTTGATGAATATACATACTCTACTCTAACAATCTTGAAATATTTAAAATATTTATCTTATAAACAATCTTAGAAAAATTGAAAATTGTGATAACAAAAAAAAGTGTTAGCATAATTTGATATATATTACATTGTTTAACATTAGCAATAACTAAGTGTCCATTGTTTTGTTAGTGATGTAGTTGGTAGTTAAACCATTGGTTATTCAACCAAATAACCATTTCTCTTTTGTATATATTCACTACTTCTTGTTGAATAATATCATCAAAAGATTCAAGTTTTAATTTATAATTCTATAATATTAATATATATATATATGAAACGATCATTCTCATCTTGAGGATGAATGTGACCACCACTTTTAACGTCTTCGAGATTAAATTGTTCACAGAATTTTATAAGAATGTATAGATAATTCAGTTTCATTGAAATCTTTTCATATAATTTTTGAATTTTATGATTTTTGAAATTTTCCTAATGAAAAAGATAAAAACAGTGATATGTATTAAAATAATGTAAAAAATAACATGTTTTAAAAGTGAGTAAAAATGTATATTTTGATGGATGCATTTAATGCATTTTAATATAATTTATATTAATTAAATTATAATTAATTTTTATTGAATAAATATTTTTTAATTTTTAATATTAAATTGAAGAAGAACAATTATTTATATATAATATTATATGATCAATTATTCATATAAATAATATCAACCAATATTTAAAATTAAAAAAAAACAACATATGCATCCTTCAATTGAAAAAAATAATAATAAAATAAATATTAATATTAAATTTATTCACAATTTTTCCAATATTTTATTTACTTTAAATTTTGAAGAAGTTGAAAGTCTTTAATCAAAAGATAAATATACATAATTTATTTTTTATATAATTATTTAATTGTAATGTTTGATTATATTTTAAAAATATTTTTATTAAAAGATAAATGTTATAATTAATATAAATATTTTAAATATATTTATCTAAATAATATTGAGAAAAATTAATATCAAAACTTTTACTTTAGATTTTCAAGATATTATAATTATTTATAATTTTATTATTTTTCAATAAATTTTTTATTGATTAGTGATAAATTGTGTAAATCTAATTAAATAAATATTAAATTTTTTTAAAAAAATCAGTGAATAAATAAAATATTAATTAAAATTTATAAAATAAAAACCTATATTAAATAAACATTATAATTAAAATTGAAACTAAAAGTTAAACCACTCGCACCTACAAACACTTTCCTCAACTACCATTTTGAAATGGTAATCAACATAATTATAAATTTTATAAAATATGAATAAAGTAATATAATAATAAAAATAATTTAAAAAAAAAAGAAAAAAAGAAAAAAGAAATAATAAATATGGATATTATATAATTATTGTTGGGGTAATACATAACCAAATGTTACATTAGTTTATTGTGGGAGGGGGAAATATATGTTAAAACATAATAACCAAATGTTGCATTAATTTACTAAACAATTCATACTGGTAACATTTACTACTAAATTATATTAAGATGTGAATTCGTTGATTGCATTAATTTTTTTTGTGATTTTAATTTTAATTTCTTTAAAGTTACTCTATATAGTGGTATGTACATCCATCAAAAGTATAATGGAATGATAAAAACATATAAATCCACATGGACACTTTTTAGTAGTTAATAAATTTCACTTGAAGATGAAATCAAATTTTTTTATGTATGTTTATGTATGTCAAAATTTTAGTATGTTGAAATTTTTATCAAATATTGTAAAACAAATTCCCACGTTTTGTTTTGTTTTGTTGGATATTGAAATTTTGAGATTAATTCAATATTTTGGAAGAAAATATAAATTAATATTTATTTTTCAAAAGGATTGTAAACTTATTTTTATACTTATAATTTAATTTGAATGGATAATAAGTCATAATAGGTCAGTAGGTGATTTTTTTGGTATACTTAGCACACAAGAATTTGAAAATAATAATGACTCTGCTTGTATGCAAAATTATGTAAGAACATATGTAATAATTGCCTAGATTTATAAATAGCTATATAATAAGTGTCTTATAAAAGAGAAAGAACATGTAACTTCCACCTAAAATCATGGAATTAACTAATATTAGATTAGTGGAGAACAAAATGTGTAAAAACCACTTAGATAAGACAAGTGGAAGCTAACTATTGTAGACTAAATAATCATATAAGTAAGGTGAAACTACATGTATATGTGAATAAATATCTTACGGTAGCAGCTCCTTAAGCATAGCTTAGGTGAGTGGAAAATAAAATATGGTTCCTATCAATAAGGCCTAATGAGGTATCCATGTACAATGAAAATCTTAAAAAGTGGAGTAAAAAGAGAATATCTAGTGGAAAAAAACTCCCCCCAAAAGAGAGATAAAGAAGAAAAGGTAGAAATAAAAATCAGCAATCGAAGCTACAAATGTAGTACCCACCTTATATCCTACAAAGCAACCTCCTGGAGTGACTATGGATCAGAATTAGATGTAGTGAAGAGTGTATTACCATGAAAATGTGAATAAATTTGCCAAGTATTTGATGGATATCCAACCAAGGTGTGGTTCCCATACAAGGAACTATGCTCCTCATGTAAAGTAAAAATGACAACTACTTCATGAAGTGATGGTGGATCTAATATAGAAGAAAAAAAATTAGTGTTGAAAGCCCTACACCTATCTAGGAGACTACTTAATATATGATGTGTCTTGAATCAAAGATCCTTGTCCTTGAAAATCCTATGATGGACCAAAAGTAGGTAGATCCATAAATAACTCCTCAAGACATGAAATGTGACAACGAGATGGAGGAAATAAATCCCCATCACTACTATAGTCCTCTGTGGTAGAAAAGAAGTCATCAACATCAGAGATGTACTCAGGCTCTAAAGTGTCATCAACTATAGGTGAATCTGATGAAGAATTTGAAAGAGGGACAAAGTGCGAGAAAGAATATAGCTGATTCTCATGATCGACTAAACCCATTACAATGATACTATCACTATGCAACTCATTGACATATAGTGAATTAAAGTAAAAACAACTCGTATGACTTGACCAAGGTGAGTGATTTGATAGACTAATAGGATATTAGTCGATAGTGATGGAATATTTATAACATTATTAAATGTTCCACCACTCACATCAATATATCCACTCCCAAAAACTTGTGTAGAAATATTATCATCTAGTCAAATAGAAGACATATCACATGGCTCTATGCAAGTGAACTCTACATGTGAAGAAACCATATCATTTGATGCACCAAAATCAATAACCCATGTAGGATCTGGAGGTACTACTATAAATATCTCTCTCCCATTTGTTTTCTCTTTCACTAGTTCCTTCTCTTTCTTATTGTTATTTTCTTTAGATTTGTGGGTTGATGAAGATGGTTTGATAGACTCAGGAACACCTATGTTGTTCTTCTCAAGAAGACTCATAAGGTAATCAATCTAATTTTTAAAACACTTGCTTTTCTCATGATTTCCCTTTAAATATCCACATTTGACCCTCTTTTTTCTTGATTTAACACTAGAAGAGGAAGTACCAAAGTTTAGTTTGCTAGTGGGTTGATTCTTCTTACTCATGATCCTTGGTGTATTATTTCTTCTCTTTTAAATTTTTTTTGATGTCATGTCCTACAAGTAGAGCATATGGTCTATTGTAATTTAGTGCAACTGTCTAAATTAGTTTATCTTGTTCTTGAGTCAAGTCATCAACAAACTCATCAAAGGAATGCATAGTCCACAAAGTACCCAGTGCTATCTTGATTGTATGGATGGTGGGGATGAAAATTGAATAATTAGGTCCACATTTTGAAAGGATGGAAAAGATGAGCTATGAACCCTTAATATCAATTTTAAATTCTTTTACTTGCAATCTCAATGATTTGAATTTGGTGAAGTAATCTTAAAGTGTCTCAAAAGTTCTATGGGGTAAGACTAATCAACTTATTTTTGAATTCATTCCCTCTCATCTCATCCAAGTTCTCAAAAAGTTTTCCTAAGGTATCCTATACTTGAGTATTTTTTTAATTCAATTTGAAAGTGTAGATCCAATGACATAGAAAGACATAAAAAATTGAAAGGCTCATCACTCTTGTCAAACCATTTTTTTTAATCTATAGTCAATTCAGTTTACATACCCATAGTTATCTTGTAAGGCTTCTTTTTTTTGAAGGTGAGTGACATGGAAGCCTTCCAATCATGATAGTTTAAGGTTGTAGGATCCATTTTAGATAATGTGATTTTTTTTACAATAAATTAAAGAAATGGAGAAATAAGGAATCATAATAATTTGTACACATCCCTTGAAATAATGATTGACCCTCTTAGATTTTGGCACTTTATATTTTAGTGAGTATTAAAATCTAAATAGGTCCAATACGTCGTAAATTAAAGAAAATTAACATTTTAAAATGATGATGCTCAAATTTGAGATACTAGTCAAAAGTTATTACACAATCAATTTTCCATAAATGAGCCTATTTAATAAAAATGTGTACTAAAACATTAAAAAATACCCTGTGGTAAGAGTAGACTTAGTCATATAACAACTCATTGGAATCAACACAAAACCACAGTCCTCTTTACATAAACTAATGTTCAAAACAACTCTCATACTTTCCCCTTTGTGTTTTCAACGTGAAGACAAGCCACTTAAAGCAAAATAATCAAGCTATTTTAAAAACAATCATTAAAAGTAGCTAGTTTTGAAATAAGACTATGGCATGGTAGAATTAGGTTTTGAGCTTTAACAAAAGGAAGTAAACTAAAAACTCTAGTGTCACCAAGAAATATTGGGTGACATTGCAAACTAGAATGGCAAGGAAGACTAGGTACAATCCATTGGAGGAAGATCTTCTTCAATGTTTATAGTGGCATTGATAAAAAATAATAGGATTACAAAATTGGAATTAAGGTGACATGGAAGGGGTGCATGCCATGGTTTTGATCCACAACAAAAAGTGCAAGCCATGATCCTAAGACATGGAAGCTCATCTCACGAAGTGGAGAATGACACATTGATACCAAGAATTAAGGAAGATGATAGTAGGATTGTCATAATGGATTATTATTTTGAGTGTTCAATTTGATTATATGATGGTCAGGTTAGGTTCCTTAGTGGTGATTGGTCTCAGTTTGAATTCTACACCTAAGTATCATGCAAAAGTGGGAGTTGAGCAATCCACATATCTAGGGGTCATGTTATTCTTTAATGATTTTGGGTTTTAAAGCTTGGAATTCAAACCCTTTGGCATTTTATAAGATTTTCACCCCAATGATGGTATTGATGATGGATTTTTATAATATATTGAAAGATTAGATTAAACTAATAAATGTCTTATATATAGTTGTAAACATGGAACTAGGCTACTAAAACTTGGGATGGGTAACTAGTATGTGCATAATAGAGAGGGTTTTCAAGCATAACATGTAAAATAAGAGGCCAAAATGATCTTTTATAAAAACTCACCCTCTAATCTATCTCATGCCCTACCATAGTCCACTATACACTTTATCTTCATGGCTAGAAGAACATCCACCAGGATATGAAGCCCTTCAACCAACTTGTTAATCAAAAATAAACATATAATAATGATCCAATTAAAAAATTTGTATGGCATGACAGTATGTTGTTGATCAAATTATATTTCAATATAACTAATAAATCAAAGATATAAATTGATGCTCATTACCAAAACCTAGTGTTCTGATACCATGTCAGAATATGCCATTAGGTGATCTTCTAGTAAAGTGAGAACACAAGAATTTTCCAACAATAATGACCTTAATTACATACAAAAATATACAAGAACATATGAGATATTTGCCTTGATTGATGAATAAATTTACAATAAGTTTCCTATATAATAAACAGAATAAGTAACTTCCGCCTAGAATCAAGGAGTTAACTGACAATAGACTAGTGGAAAATAAAATGTCTAAGAACCACTTAGCTAAGAAAAGTGGCAGCTAACCATAGAATATAAAACAAGTGAAAACTAACTAATGTAGACTAAATAATCACCTAATCAAGTTAAATTTATATGTGTAGGTATTATCAATTTAATAAATAATTGGAATAATAAATATCCTAAACTAAGATAATGTTATTGTTTTTAGTTTTCATTTTTTAACAATTAAATGTTCTTTTTAGCCACCATCCATTTTGAAATATTGTATAATATTTAAAGGTGATAGTTATGGATGAGTTTGGACATGAACATAGTGTTAGGGAGCTCTTAAAAAAATGTTGAGTTTTTTTTTTCGTTTTATATAGTGGTTGTATCTATTTTTTTATTTTTTAATTATTAATTTTATTGTAAATGGTGAATCAAAAAACATATAAAATAAATTCATGATGGAAATAATGAATACATATACATTTTTGAAAGATGGTAAAAATGTAGTTTTATTACCTTTTAAAGAAGGGTAGGCTGAAATCATGCTTTCCAAAAAAAAATTATCAAATACATATAGATGTCATGTTATTGTTATGCATTAATAGTATATAAATAGACACATAAGTGAAGCAAATACTAAAAAAAATAACAAAAGTTTTTAAATAATATGTAAATGTTACACTTGATGAGTTACTATATAGTTTACCACTAAAGAGAGACATTCAACATCATATTGATTTAAGTCTAGGATCAACTCTACCTAATCAATTAGTTTATATGATGACTCTAACTAAGCATTTATAATTGAATAAACAAGTTACTGAATTGGTGTGAAAATGTGTAGTAAGGGAGAACATGAGTCCATGTGAAACACCAATATTTCTATCTCAAAGTAAATATATTAAGGGTGGAGGATGTGTGTGGTTATTAAAACAATTAATAAAATCAACATCAAATATAGATTTCTTATAGCTTGATTAGCTGATACGATGTATGTTCTTTTAGGACAAACATACTTTACAAAGATTGATCTAAGGAGCGGGTACCATAAGATTCAAATTCATGAAGGAAATGAATGAGAAACAATATTTAAGACTAGGGATAGATTATATGAATAGATGGTTATATCATTCAGATTATCCAATGCACCCAACACATTTATGAGGGTGATGTACGAATTTCACTATGAGACTACATTGGTAAGTTTGTCGTGGTTTATTTTGATGATATTTTGATATTCAATAAGACTAAAAATATCACTTAAGGCATTTGAGAATAGTATTAGAGTTATTAAGAAAGGAGAAGCTCTATGCAAATTTGAAAAAGTATAGGATTATGCATAATAGTATGGTATTTTTGAGATTCATAGTTTTAACAGATGCTATAAGAATGGGTGAAGAAAAGATAAAGGTAATTGTTGAGCGACCTATTCCAAAGAGCATCACATAGGTAAGAATTTTCCATGGTTTAGTAATATTTTATAGAAAGTTCATTAAAAAAATTAGTTTTATTTTTGCACCAATAATAAATTATATGAAAGGAAAAGAATTTCTCTAAACAAGAGTAAAAATAAAAAACTTTGAATTGTTGAAGAAGAAGATTATATAAAAATCTATTTTACTAGTATAAAATTTTAATAAATCTTTTTGAGGTTAATTATTATGCTTCACACATGAGAATTACTATTGTGTTGAGTCAAGATGGAAGGTCAATAGTATACTTCAGTGAGAAATTGAATGAGGTGAGAAAAAATTATTTTACATATGATGTTGAATTTTATGCCATTTTATAAGAATTAAGACATTGTAAGCACTACCAGGTACTTAAAGAATTTATCTTATTTACATATTATGATGTCCTAATGTATGTGAACACTCAAAATAAATTAAATAATATAGATGAAAAGTGGGTGTCTTTCTTGCAAGGATATAATTTTATTTTGATGTATAAATTAGGAAGTAAAATTTAATTAGTCGATGCTTTGAGTGGGAGAGTGGTGTTATTAATTACTATGATGAGTGAATTAGTTGGATTTGAAGTTGTTAATGAATTATATGACACTGATCCAAATTTTTGAAAAATAGTTAAACAATGTAGGAATCCATTATCAAGTGAGGCATTTACTATTCATTAGATATATCTTATAAATAATGGTTATCTCTTCAACGTAAGACAACTATGTATGCTAGTTGGGTCTCTCAGAGATAATATTATAAGAATATTGCATATTGGTGGCTTGGTTGGATATTTTGGTAAGCATAAGACAATAAATTTGGTGGAGGAGAACTAGTTTTTATCAAAGATGAATATATATGTGTCAAGGTATGTTTCAAGATGTATAATATGTCAAGTGACTAAAGGTTACGCATATAATATACAAGGTTGTACGTGCTATTATTAGTTCCAACAAGACCATGAATAGATTTGAGTATGGATTTTGTGTTAGGATTTATAAACACATAGAAAAGTAATGATTCATTATTTTTTGTTGTAGATAGGGTTTCTAACATGGTTAATTTTATTATATGTAATGAAACCAATGATGCCACTAGATTTGCAGAATTAATTTTTAAGAATATTGTGAGATTGTATGTTGTTTAATAAACTATTACATCAGATAGGAACATGAAATTTCTAAGCCATTTTAGGAGAATTTATATAATATTTTTTGAAGTAAGCTATAATTCAGTAGTGCATACCACCCACAAATAAATGTATAGACATAAGTTGTAAATATGAGCTTGATAAATTTATTGATATGCATAGTTGAAGAGAATCCTAAGTAATGAGATTTATATTTACAGTAGATTGAGTTTGCATATAATACTTAGATGAACATGTTAGTATAAAAATCATCATTTTATATTATTTATTGGAGAAATACTATGGATGTTTTATACTTGGAATATTTACCAATTATGGAACAAGTTAGTGATGATGTAGAAGCATTTTCATAACATATACAATAGTTACAAGAAGTTAAAATAAAGATACATGAAATTAAAGAAAAGTATAAAATAATAGTAAACATAAGAATAAGATCAAAGGTATTTGATTAAAGATATTCCGTGATGGTTTAATTGATGAAATAAATATTTTCAATAAGCACATACAACAAGTTCAAG
>JARHVA010000212.1:662500-665000 GCA_037957365.1 Torreya grandis
TTAAAGGTGCAGCTAGGTGCATAATCAAATTACCTAAGGTGCTATATAAATTTATGGCTCGCTACCAAGAGGTGTTCACCTCTCAGCTAGATATTGCTACCAGATAAGATGCTCTCACCCAATGTTAAGGAGTTTTGCCCTATAAGCTTTTAGAAGCCTAAAGAGTCACTTGTGATTGACTTCTTAGTCTTAATGATCTTAAGGAATTTTTTTATTAGATGGCCACTGACAACAACCCTAGAGTTGATGGGGCTTTGTGTGAGTTTTACCATTCCTTATGGGACATTATGGGCCCTGACCTTCATTAGGTTTACCTTGAAGCTATACATACCAATTCATTGGGGACTCTAATTATCCAGGGCAATATAAAGTTCATTCCCAATGTTGGAAACCCAAAATTTTTGACCAATTGGAGGCCTATCACTCTATTGAATGTTTCTTATAAGATCATTTCCAAAGCCTTATCCCTTAGGATTAAACATATCCTTCCTCTTATTGTGAGGAGTGAACAAACTGGTTTCATTCAAAATCATTATATCTTGGATAATGTGATAGATGCTTGGAAAGGAATGGAATGGACCAAAAATTCTAATTAGAAATCTCTTTTTGTCAAGAATGACTTTGAGAAAGCCTATAACCATATAGAATGGCCCTTTATCACCACCATGTTTCAGGCTCTTGGCTTTGGACCAAAATTGGTGCACACTGTTAGCATGCTCTTTTAGGATTCTAGAGTGTGAATTACCATAAATGGTACCCAGTCTCATAGGTTTGAGCTTCATAGATTGATCAGACAAGGTTTCCCACTTGCCCCTATCCTTTATGTGCTTGCTATATAAGGTTTTAACTACCTTTTAGATGGATATACTTCTATGGGGCTGTTAAGGGTATCTCTCTTCTTTCCTTGGATCATTAATTGGTTAATGGTCACTTTATGGATGAATCCTTTCTTACTCTCTAAGAAGATGGAGAGTCAATCAAGAATGCCATGTATTGCCTTGATATTTTTTGTTTACCCTTAGGATCTTCCATCCAATGGAGAAAGACCTAATGCTATAGGTAATCTCTATCTCCTAAAGCACTTTGGATTGAGGGGTACCAATGGAAATGGATCCTCCTTGACATTAAATTTAAATTCCTTGGCATTCCTTTTGCCTTTAAGGCCTCCCTTGCTGATCTTTGGTCTTATGTCGTATAGAGGGTTGAAAGAAAAATTGCCTATTAAATTTCTAAGCCTCTTACTCTAGTTGGGAAATTTTATATCTGCTCTAAGGTCTTGGCTACCACTTATGTTTACTATTCTTCTTGTTTGGCCCCTTCAAATGATTCATATGGTAACTTGGAAAAGATTATTCTTGACTTCCTTTGGGCCAATTCTGAAGGCCATCAAGGGTTTCATAGAGTGTCTTGGGACATTTGTTGTAGGCCTAATGAAGAAGGTGGCCTAAACCTTATTAAAATTAAGCTCCAGGGCATTACTCTTAGTGTTAAGTGGATTATTCAAGGATTAGGAGAAGAATCCTAGAAGATCCTTATAAAAAATTGCATTTCTCAAATATCTTCACTTGGAAAAAAGGTATGGTGGGGGATTGGCATGCATACCCTCCTCCTCACCCCTGTGCGTATCAAAATCACTAGCTCTTTTGTCATACAAAGCATATTGAAGGCCTAGGAGAAACTTAAGTCTCACCTAGTCTGGGTTGGAGATGGATTTAAGACTGGCCTCTCTATTTATTCTCATTCTCTTATGTGGTCCCCTATTCTCAATTTCCATAATGTTCCCTTTGCCTTTAAGCCTTGGATAAAAAGTCTTATTGGATTTATAAATAGGGTATTCAACACATTGGTGATCTTTTTTATAATATATCTCAGGACTGGCTACCCTAGGAGATTGTGAAAGCTAGGTTTCAACATAGCAAAGAGGATAAAAAATCTCTTTTTGAAATTTAGAATGACATAGTTGATGAGTATCTTCACAAAATTGGGGTATCCTCTCTCACCCTATGGTGGAAAGATTGGAAATGGCCTACTACAACTCCTTTTTTCCATTATGCCCCTAAGCTAGAATATAATCTTCTTGCTCTCCAACATATTGATATTGAGGTACTCAACTGATGGTGGTGTCTTAACTCTCTTCACCATGTCTAGTTGAGGAGATTCAATAATATTTGGGGGGCTTTGTTGGAGCCTAAAAAATATCAATTTCTATAGTGTATTATGTATCATGGGCTCCCTGTTGGAGACTAACTCAAGCAAATGGGGGTTCTTAATCCCACTTGTCATGCTTGTCATCACCTAGAAACCATTAAACACCTTTTTTGGTTTTGTCCCCATGCTCAATCTACTTGGGGATGGATTCACTCTTTGTTTAAACCATTAAAGCTTAAAATATTCACCTCGAAAATGGATCTCTTGGGGGATTCAGCCTTGCTTCTTACAAGATACAACATATTTTGTTAAATTTTTTGCATTGATATTTTATTTCAGATTTGGAAGTCTA
>JARHVA010000212.1:670000-735000 GCA_037957365.1 Torreya grandis
TGTTGGGGTAATTCTGAGAGTGTAGGGGATAATTGGGTGGTCAATCTAGGGTAGGGGAAGAAAGAATATTTTTTTAAAAACTATACTAGTTTTTCTACTTCTCAGTTCACTCAAGCTAATGTGCCTCTTGAAGATTTTTTGTGGTTGGAGCAGCTAGATGGGGACAGAGGCCTATCTGTTGGAGGCACCCCTATATGGAAGTAAATAGAAGAAATAATAACTAAAATGGCTATTATTTTTGAAAAGGCATCAATTTATTTGTGATGCATTATTATCTCAAATCCATTTCAACTGTGTGGATATTTTTGTAAAGAACTATCCTTATAAATCAGCCCAGTTCATAGACTATTTTCATTTCTAGAAGCTATATTATAAAGGAAAATATCTCTAAGGATGCTATAGTGCCTATGACAGATTCTAAGGGGTAAACTGCTTAGTAAAAAAAATTGGAAATGACATCCTTAGGTGATATTCATTTGATTTTTTTCTCTCCTCCATTACTTGAAATTTTTGATGCTAAAGTCTCAGTGTTTGACATGGAAAGAGGTCAAAGATATTTAATTGGCATATGTGTTTGGCATTGGCCTTCCTAGGAAACCATCTTAGAATGGTCTCAGGGAACTTGGCTTGCTTTAAAAAATCATTCTCTTTCAATGTTGGCAAATGGTTTTTTATTTCTCTCATTTCAATCCTTGACTGATAGAGATTTTGTTTGGGTAAATGGACCATGGTTTCTTGGCAAGAAGGGGTTTTTGTTGTGTCCTTAGGTTCCTTTTTTTGACATAGTTATTTTGGGGATCTCTAAACTCTAGTTTAATTTAGATTCTATAATCTTCCCTTAGCCATGCAAGATATTGTTCTTATGAAGAAGCTATCTAGGAAACATGGAGTTTTCATAAAATTGGATGATTCTATTGAGGCTAATCTAAACTATATCAGGGTGTATATTTTGATAGATTTAGCCAAGCCACTGCATCATTATATTCAAGTTTCATCCTCACTTAGTGTTTAGACTCAGTTTGTTAATTTTGAAGGTCTCCCCTTCAGATGTTTCAAATGTGATCAAGCTGATCATAAGTTTGTTTCTTCTCTTGAGAAGAGGTATATAGGTTCTCATTAAATGCACTTGAAGAAATGGGTCAAAATGACTTATTGTCTAAACTAATATCTGGTTCACACAATATAGGTCCCATCAAAATCCATTTCCATTGAGCCTCCATCTACAACATTTCTTTAGGTGACTCATGATATCCCTTAGAAGGGTGAGGATTTGAAGACTTCAGTAGTTCATATTGATAGGGAGAAAGGACAACCCTTCTCTTCCTATCTGTAAAAGGAAACTAACATGGCAATTTCTAGCCCAGAGGATGTTGACTGCTCTCCACTTTTAGTGGATAATTTTTAATAGAAGGAAGCCACAATAGGGGTTACTAAAGATTGGGATGAAAAAGAAGAAGAGTTGACTAGTAGAGTAGTTTTATCAATTACATAGTAGCCTAGTGATCTGAAGACTCCTAATTGTAGAAAGAAAGGGAAAAGAGACTAGAAATAAAAATTAGAAAGGCTACAACATGATGATATGAACTCCATCAATGGTGGCATGTGATGGAAAATGGAATCCATACTCTCCACTAGGTGAAGGTGTTTGTTTGAATTAAAATTTTGATTTATTAGCTAGGTTTTCAATTTTGCACTGAGGAGATCTTATTTTCATTTTTCCTTAATTTCTTTTATTAGGATTTTTGGTTTGTCTTAGTGCTTTTTAGCATTGAGTTGTATTTTTTTTTGGCTAAGGGTTTTTAAAATGATTTTTGTTTTTTTCCAAAACTTGGCATAGTTTTGGTATTTTAATAGATTACCATTTATTTGACTTAATTTTTCATGGGGACTAGGCTCCTAGTTTGTGCCCCAGAAATAGTTATAGTTATGGTCAAAAACTAGTATCTATCTTTAAAAAACCATATTAAATAGTGTTTTTTAAGGTATAATAATTTTATGATTCATTTACAACTCATTTACAAAAAACTTAAATGCATAACAAAATTTTTATTAAATTTATGATATATCAACAATACATCTATGATAATTTTAACAATAACTTTGTCATTCAAATGGCATGTAAAATATGTTTATGTTGATTTAAAAATGTAACTTGGGCACCATAAGCTTGTCAATTAGATTATAAATTTGTTGTAGAAAAATTGTTTTTGTAAGAAATCATAATGATTTGCTAATACAATGTAAATAAAAAATAAATAAATAGACAAATCTGTCAAATTTTAATGTAAACCTGACTTAAATATATGACAAGACTAACTCAACTTAATATATAATAAATTAATATTGAAAACCAATCACTCACTAATGTATAGATAATCATAGAATTATATGTAGAATTATTTTATATTGAATAAAATGAAGGTTGATAAAAAAACACATATTACTTAACCAAAATATCAATAAAAATAAACTCAGAAATTGCATGAAAGTAAACTTCTCTTTTGATTCTAATTTAATTAATAAAATATTACATAAGAATTTTTTAATAAAGCTTAATTTAGAATTAGATTTGACATGCATAATTAAAAATATATAAATAAATCAAAAGCTACCTGAAGCTAACTAACATATGTAATATTCAAAAAAATATTGTTTTTAGTAACTTTTGTCTTCTAACAATAAATTTTAATTGCTATTTTTAGAAGTTTTGCATGAAAGTTCATATGACCCTAAAAATATCTACATATCTTATAAAAAATAAAATTTGTCTAATGGATGTATTTTAACTAAATTTCATGTCTGGGTATAAAAATATGATATTTCTTAAAAGAGAAAAATAACAAAAAAATACTAAAATACATTTTTAAACCCTCAAATTGTTGTATGGCCTTCTAAAAGTTATGAAAACATTCTTAACTTCATAGAGTGGGTTATGAATGAATTAAAAAATTTGAGATAGTCATTTTGGCACAAACAAGAGCTTAAACGAAGTTACAGACTGAAATTTATGCATTCTAGAAATTCAGTCTCCACATCATTCTCCTATGGTTAAAAAAACTTAGCTCCTATGAGTTTTCATAATTAAAAGGTTGTCATTTATTCTTGTCACTATTTTTCATCTTTAATTCTTAAATCTAAGTTTTGTCTTCCTATTGCAATTCTTCCCACCATAAAAAATACATTTGATAACTTCCCTACCTTATGTATACTATCTTCTTATCCAGATTATATGTTATCTTTTATTTGTTCTTCTTTGGTACCTCTTGCTACCAATTTATTTCTTTGACTTCATCCCCTTCTGATGTAGAAAAACTAGGCCAATCTTTTGGAAGCCATATCTTTTGACTCATAGATCCGTTTGATCTCTTCCATGCTCCAAAGCGACTATATTGAAAATTTAATTACTTCCCTAAGCCATGATTTTCACTTAGATGTAGTTTTTATATTTTTTGGAGACCATACATGATCATACAAGGGTTCAAAATTAGAGTTTAATGATTTTTTTGGTAATTTAGAATTTTTAAAAATTATATATTTTTATGATCAGAAATTGACATTAATTGAAATTTATTCTATGTGATAATTATAGTGTTTAGAGTATTTTAAGATATTTTTAGAGATGCACACACTTGCATGTGAAACTTACTATAAATAGTAGCTGCTAAAATAAGGTTCTTTTTTCAATTTTAGTTTTTCTTGAATTTTGAATGTCAACTATAATTCTAATTTGAAGCTTATTGATGTATGGTTTGTAATTATTTTAATTCATAAAATAAAAATAAATATTGGTTATTATTCCAAATCTTGGCTTATTAGATTTTATTTGTCTTGATAGTATTTAGGCTCGTTATCTGGTATCAGAGCAAGGTCAAATTTTGGAGGAGTAAGAAATTATAAGAGGATAAGGAGGTATTGCGCAAGTGAAATGAACAATATAAGAGCTATAGAGGAAAGTGAAAAAATTAAGAAAGGTTATCAGTAATCAGAGAAGAAGAAAAGGTGGTGATGAAACTTAAGAAGACACAAATTATGATAAAAAAAATTAAGCTAAAAGAAAACAACAAGATCATCCATCATAGATGAAAGAGAGGATGGTTTAGGATTTATAAAGAATAAATGAAGGAATAAAACTTGATGTTTTATATTATAGAGGTAGTTTAAAACTAGAGTAGCTGATAGATTGGATGAATAGCATGGAAAATTTCTTCTAGTAGAAGACTATGAAAAAAAGATAAGAAGGTAATGTTTTCATTCAAAAAATTGAAAGGTCATGTAGTGATTTGGTGGGATCACATATAGAAAAAGAGATAGATAAAAATTATAGAGAAGATTAATTTGTAGAAAAATATGGAGAAGAAAATGAGATAAAAATTTCTTCGTGTAGATTATGCACAAAACCTATATAGAAGATTTCAAAATTTGAGTTAAAAGAATTACAATATACAAGAATATAAAAATGAGTTTTATAAGCTTTCCATACAAGTAGAGCATGATGAAATAGAATAAAATATGTCTACAAGGTACGTAAATGGTTTAATTTTTTTTATTTAAAATAAATATAGAATGCATAAAATACTTTGCATGGAGTACAATTATCAATTAGCTTTGAAGGTAGAAGAAAAATAAAATAGACAAAATCTCAAAAGAATGTCTATTGGTCCAAGAAGAGGTGGATCCCATAAAATAAAGATAAGATGAGAGTTTAATACCACAATATGTGGGATTAATATTAATAAAGCTGAATCATCACGTAGCGTAGAAAGACAAAATGAGAATAGGCAAGGGTTTCACTACCAATAAAGAGGAAGAGGATTTTAGGGAGGATGAGGTTATGGTGGTGATAGAGGATGGTTTGTAAATTAGGGAAGATATATTTTTTTCTATGGATATGGAGAAGAAGGGCATAGGTAATTTGAGTGTCTACACTATCAAGATCAACAAAGAAGGTAAGAGGTTCATTTAAGAGTGAATCTAGTTGAGGCTGAGATAAAAGAGTAAAATTCTAAAATTACACCAGTAGATATGTGAGAGAATCTCTTGATGAGAAGAACAATGAACATTATAGGGATAGAACAAGTGGAAAATAAATAAGGTGGTGAAGCATGATTGTGATCAAATATTTTTTGAACACGATGTACTTTAGATAGAAAAGGTATGCAAAGTAATTATAGATGTTGGTAGTTGTGAAAATATAGTTTCTAAAGAAATGATAGACAAAATATATTTACAATGTGAAAAGCATCGTAATCCTTAATGTATTTCATGGTTTAATAAAGTGAATGATGTTACAATAGATAAAAAGTTCTTAATAATTTTTTCTATAGAAAAAATGTACAGTGATGAAATATGTTGTGATGTTACTTTGATGGATCATGCAATGTGTTATTAGGGAGACTGTGGCAATTTAATAGGAAATTAATTAATGATGGAGCAAATACCACATACATATTATGGAAAGGTGGTACAAAGGTAGTTTTGTTACCTTTTAAAGAGAAAGAGAAGACAAAAATTATGCTCTCTACTAACGAATTTATCCAATATATGAAGGTATTAGGTTGTTATATATTAGTAGCAAAGAATGAAGACACAAAAATGGTGCCAATACCAAAAAAAGTACAAAAAATGTTGAAAGAATATGTAGATGTTATATCTAATGAGTTACTAGATGGTTTAAAATTGAAGAAAGATATTTAGCATCATATTGATTTGATTCTAGGATCAACTCTATCCAATCCAATAGCTTATAGGATGAGTCCAATTGAACATATAGAATTAAATAAATAGGTTACCAAATGGCTAAAAAATAAGGTGATAAGGGAGAGTCTGAGTCCATGTGCAACACCAACATTGCTAACTCCAAATAAAGATGGAGGATGGAGAATGTGTGTAGATAGTAGAAAAAATAATAAAATTACAATCAAGTATAGATTTTCTATACCTTGTTTAGATAATTTCATAAATGTGCTTATAGGAGCAAAATATTTTACCAAAACTAATCTAAGGAGTGGTTATTATAATATTTAAATTCATTAAAGAGATGAGTGGAAAACTTCATTCAAGACTAAGGATGACTTATATGAGTAGATGGTGATGTCATTAGGATTATCTAATACACCTAGTAAATTTTTAAGGGTGATGCATATATTGATATAATAATATATTGGTAAGTTTGTGATTATTTATTTTGATGATATTTTGATATTTAGTAAAACTAAAAACAAACTCATACAACATTTGAGAATGATACTACATTTGTTAATAAAGGAGAAGTTGTATGTAAATTCTAATAAGTGCATGTTTATGTAGAATAATTTCATATTTGGGATTTATTGTTTTAGAAGATAGTGTGAGAATGGATGAAGAAAAGACAAAGGCAATTTCTGAGTGGCCTATTCCAAAAAACATTACAGAGGTAAGAAGTTTCCATGGTTTAGCAACTTTTTACAGAAAATATATTAAAAATTTTAGTAGTATTGTGGCACCAATAACATACGGCATGAGAAGGAAGGAATTTGCATGGAGTAGAGCAGCCACAAAAACATTCAAGTTTTGAAAGAAAAATTACAAAAAAATGAACTTTAGCATTACCAAATTTTAACTAAGTGTTTGAATTTGATTATGATGCTTCATTTATTGGAATTGGTGCTATGTTGAGTCAAAAAAGAAAACCAATAGCATATTTTAGTGAAATATTGAATGAGGTAAGAATAAACTATCATACTTATGCTATTAAAATTTATGAAATTGTATAAGAATTAAGACATTAGCGGTATTCCATGGTGTCCAAAGAGTTTATTTTATTTAAAGATCATGAGGATTTGAAGTATGTGAATACACAAAATAAGTTGAATAGTAGGCATGCAAAGTGGGTATCTTTTTTGCAAGGATATACTTTTATGTTTAAACATAAATCAAGAAAAAAGAATTAAGTAGTTAATGCATTCAGTAATAAATTAGCATTATTAACTATTATGGTGAGTAAAGTAGTTAGATTTGAAGCTATCAAATAATTATATGATACTGATCCATATTTTGACAAGTTATTTGAAAATTACAGGAATTTATTAAAGGTGGGATAGATACTATTCATTATGACTATCTTATACAAGAAGGTTATCTCTTCAAAGGGAGACAATTATGCATTCTAGTTAGGTCTCTAGGAGATAATATAATAAGATAATTACATAGTGGTGGTTTAGCTAGACATTTAGAAAGATGATTACAATAGCTTTGATAGAGGAGAAGTATTTTTGGCTAAATATGAAGAGAGATGTGATAAGGTATGTTTCAAGGTGTAGAATAAGTCAAATGGCTAAAAGACATGCGTAAAATACTGGACTATACATGACATTATCAGTTCTAAGAGGATCATGGATAGATTTGAGTATGCATTTTGTGTTGAGATTACAAAACACACAGAGAGGTAATGATTCAATTTTTATTGTATATATATTTTATAAAATGGTTCATTTCATTGCATGTAAGAAAACTAATGATGCCATTAGATTTGAATAATTATTTTTTAAGGATAGTGTGAGATTGCATGGTATTCGCAAAACTATTACTTCAAATAGGGACATACAATTTATAAATCCTTTTTAGAGGACTTTGTGGAAGAAGATGGGTACTAAGCTATAGTTTAGTACTGCATATCACCCATAAATAGATGGATAGACCGAATTTGTAAATAGGAGCTTGGAAAATTTGTTGAGATTTATAGTGGGAGAGAAACTCAAGAAGTGAGATTTGACTTTACCAAACGCTAAGTTTGCATATACAAGTTTAGTAAATAGATCAATATAAAAATTAAAATTTCAAATTATTTATGTGAAAAATCATTTGGGTATTTTATATTTGGTATAATTACCAATTGCATATCAAATTATTAGTGATGCAAAAGCATTTGTAGAACATATGCAACATTTACAAGGAGTAAAAAGAAAGTTACAATAAAGTAATGAGAAATATAAATCATCATATATTAGAAGAAGATCCAAGGTATTTGAAGAAATAGAGTTGATAAAGATTTACTTAAGGAAAGAAATATTTCCAAAAGGCACGTACAACAAGTTGAAATGTAAGAAAATTGTGAAGAAAATCAATGATATGTTTATGAGGTGAGTTTAACACATAATTTTGATATCTCTCTAGTATTTAATGTTTTATATTTATATGAATTCCATGGATAATATGGTGAAGGTGATGAATATGAAGAAAAAAATTGGGATCATCAGGTTGTAAAAAAGAAGGAAAAGATAGTACAGGTTTTAGATATGAAAACAATGAGCACAAGACAAGGGAATTATAAAATGTATTTGGTACAATGGGAAGGTTTGTAGCAAGAAGATAAATCTTGAATTATAGAATGGGGGATAAATAATATTGACAAATAAAAATTATGATAGTATAATTAGAGAAACTCGAAAGAGGTGAGTTGTTTTCAACTAGAGGAGAATGATGTAAAAAAAATAGGCCAATATTCTAGAGGCCATAACTTGTGACCCGTAGATCTATTTGAGGTATTTCATGATCTAAAATGAGAGTCTAAAAAAGTTTATTTATTTTATAATCTGTGTTATCTACTTAGATTTTTTTTAAATTTTTCAGAGGCCATACATGATCGTTTGAAGGTCTAAAATTATCATTTAATGATTTTTTCAAGAATTTTTAATTATTAGAAATTATATATTTTTATGAATGAAAGTCAAATTCAATTAAATTTCATCCCATAAACTAATATAGTGTTTAGATTATTTTAAGATATTTTTAGATCTACTTGCATTTGCATGTGAAACTTACTATAAATAACAACTACTAAAAATTTTTTTTTTCAAATTTTATTTTTTTTTAAAAATTTGTATTTCAACTTTAATTCTATGTTGAATATTATTTAAATATAGTTTAGGTTTTAGTTATTTCAAGTCATTCAACATGAAAAAATACAAGTTATTATTTTCAAAATCTTTGTCTATTGATAATTTATTGTTTTAGGTGGTGATGAGGAGGACATAAAAGGTGATGAAGAAGTTCAACAAAAAAATGAATAGTAAGAACAACCACCATCGATGGAAGAGAGGATGGTTAGAGAATTTGAAATAAGAAATGAAAGAATCAAAGTTTATGTTCTAGATTATGGAGGTAGTTTAAAATTAGAGGAGTTGATAGATTGAATGCATAACATAGAGAATTTATTTGAGTGAAAAACTATGAGAGAAGACAAGAAAGTAAAGTTTGCATGAATGAAATTGAAAATTTATGAAATGATTTGGTGGGATCACCTATAGAAAAAGAGATAGAAAAAATGTAAAGATAATATTAATACATGGAAAAATAAGGAGAAGAAGCTGAGGGAGAAATTTTTTCCTGTGGATTATGGACAAACCCTATATAGAATTTTTTTAAATTCGAGGCAAAAAAATCACAATATATAAGAATAAATAGATGAGTTTTATAATCTTTCCATATGAGTGGAGCATGATGAAATAGAAGAGAAGATAGTTGTAAAGAATTTAAATAATATGAATTTACTATTCAAAATGAATTAAGCATGCATAAAATACTTTGCACAGATAAAGTTTATCAATTATCTTTTTGAAGGTAGAAGAAAAACAAAATACATAGATTTTTATAAAAACATCTCTTGGTCCAAGAAGAGGTGGATCCTCTCCAAATAGGGGATGAGGTGGGTTTAATACCACTAGAGGTGGGTCTAATACCAATATAGGTGAATCATCATGTGATGGAGAAATCTAAATAATAATAGGCAAGGGTTTCAATACCAACAAAGAGGAAGAGGATTTCATAGAATATGAGGATATAGTGGTGCTAGTTGATAGTTTTCAAATCAATGTAGATATTATGTTTGTTATAGATATGGAGAAGAAGGGCATAGGGAATTTGAGTGTCTATAATATCAAGATCAAAAAACGAGGTAAGAGGATCACCCAAGAGCAAATCTAGTTGAGGCCGAGATAGGAAAACAAAATACTGAAGTTGCACTAGAAGATGTTGGAGAGAATCTCATGAAGAGGACATTGATCATTCTAAGGAAGGAAGAAGTGTAGGATAAAAAAAGTGGTGATGCATGGATGTGATCAAATATTTTTCAAACAAGATGTACTTCATGTGAGAAGATATGAAAAGTAATTATAGATTGTGGTAGTTGTAAAAATATGATTTCTAAAGAAATGATAAAGAAATTAAATTTATAATGTGAAAATCATCCTAATCCTTATCATATTTCATGGTTTAAGAAATGGAATGAGGTTAGACTAGATAAAATATGTTTAATCAATTTTTCTATAAAAAGGTTATAATGATGAAATATGGTGTGATGTTATTCTGATGAATGTATGCCATGTGTTATTGAGAATATCTTGGCAGTTTGACAAAAAAAAATTCATGATGGAAAAAACAACACATAATTTTTTAGAAAGGTGGTTCAAAGGTAGTTTTGTTACCTCTTAAAGAGGAAGATAAGGCAAAAGGCATGATCTCTACTAAATAATTTATCCAAGATATGAAGGTGGTAGGTTGTTGTTATATATTAGTAGCAAAGAATGAAGACATAGAAATAGTATAAGTACTAATAGAAGAAAAAAGAGTGTTGAAGGAATATGTAGACATTATGCTTGGTGAGTTACCAGATAGTTTACAACCAAGGAGAGATATTCAACATCACATTGATTTGATTTTAGGATCAACTTTACATAATCAAGAAAATTATAAGATGAGTCCAATGGAACATGCAAAACTAAATAAACATGTTACTAACTTATTAAGAAAGAAGGTGATAAAAGAGAGTACGAGTCCATGTGCAACACCAGTGTTGCTAACTCCAAAGAAATATGGAGGATGGATAATGTGTGGATAGTAGAGCAATTAACAAAATTATAATAAAGTTTATGTTTCCTATACATTGTTTAGGTGATATGATAGATTTACCTAAAAGAGAAATATTTTATGAAGATTGATCTAAGGAGTGGTTATTATCATATTTGAATTCATAAAGGAGATGAGTGGAAAATTACATTCAAGACTAGGGATGGCTTATATGAGTGGATGGTAATATCATTCAGATTATTTAATCTACTTAGCACATTTATGAGGGTGATGAATACAGTGCTATGAGTATATATTGGTAAGTTTGTAGTTGTTTATTCTGATGATATTTTGATATTTAGTAAGACTAACGAATAACACTTACAATAATGGAGAATGGTAATGGATTTGTTAAGAAAGGAGAATTTGTATGTAAATTTGAAGAAGTGTTAGTTTATACAAAATGATTTGATATTTTTGGTATTTATAGTTTCAACAGATGGTGTAAGAATGGATGAAGAAATGATAAAGGCAATTATTGAGTGGCCTATTCAAAAATCATTAAAGATGTAAGAAGATTCTATGGTATAGCAATTTTTTACAAAAAAAATTATTAAAAATTTTAGTATTATTGTGGAACCAATAACGGATTGCATGAGAGGGAAGTCATTTTTATGAACTCGAGAAATTGCATAAAGCATTGATTTTTTGGAGAAGAAGATGACATAAAGACCAATTTTAGAATTACCAAATTTTAACAAATTAATTGAGGCTGATTGTGATGCTTCATTTGTGAGAATTGGTATTGTGTTGAGTCAAAACGGAAAGCCAATAACATATTGAAGTGATAAATTTATTGAGGTAAGAATCAAATAGTCTACCTATGATGTTGAACTTTATGCAATTGTAGAAGAATTAAGACATTAGAGTTATTACTTAGTGCTTAAAGAGATTATCTTATTTACAGATCATGAGGCTTTTAAATATGTGAATACACAAAAGAAGTTAAATAGTAGGCATGTAAAGTGGGTATATTCCTTACAGGGGTATATTTTTTTATTGAAACAAAAATCAAGAAGATATAATCAGGTAGCTGATGCATTGAGCAAGAGACTAGCATTATTAACTACTATAGTGAGTGAAGTAATTGGATTTGAAGCTATCAAAAAATTCATATGATATTGGTCCATATTCTAAGAAGATGAACAATATAGGAGTACATTAATTTGTGGGATAGATACTTTTCATAGCCAATATCTTATAAAAGAAGGTTATCTCTTCAAATGGAAACAATTATTATTTTTAGTTTGGTCTTTACGAGACTATATAATAAAAGAATTAGATAGTCATGGTTTGGCTGGATATTTTGGTAAGATGAAGACAATAGCTTTGGTGGAGAAAACTTATTTTTAGCCAAAGATAAATATAGATGTGACAAAGTATGTTTCAAGATGTAGGATATGTCAAGTGGCTAAAATACATGCACAAAATACTGCATTATACATGTCGTTACTAGTTCGAAGAGGACCATGGATATATTTGAGTATGAATTTTATGTTGGCACTGCCAAAGACACAAAAAGGTAATGATTCAATTTTTGTTGTTGTAGGTAGATTTTTTAAAATTATTTATTTCATTTCATGTATTACAAAAAAAATACTACTTTAGATAGGGACATGAAATATTTTAATCATTTTTGGAGAACTTTGTGGAAGAATATGGGTACTAAGCTACAATTCAGTAGTGCATATCACCCAAAATAGATGTAGAGATAAAAGTTGTTAATAAGAGGTTGAGAAATTTACTGAGATGCATATTGGGAGAGAGGCCCAAGCAATGGGACTTGGCTTTACCATAAGTTGAGATTGTATATAATAGTTCAATGAATAGATCAACATAAAATTCATCATTTTAATTTTTTAATGGGAAAAATCCTATGGTAATTTTAGATTTGGTATAATTACCAATTGCAAATCAAGTTAGTCATGATGTAGAAGTATTTGCAGAGCACATGTAACAGTTTAAAGAAAGAGTAAGAATAAAGTTGTATGAAAGTAACGATAAATATAAATTAGTAAAAAATATCAAAAAAAATGTCCAAGGTATTTGAAGAAGGAGAGTTGGTAATAATTTATTTAATGAAGGAAATGTTTTCAAAAGGCATGTATACAAGTTGAAGTACAAAAAAACTAGAGCATGCAAAATTGTGAAGAAAATCAATGATAATGCTTATGAGGTAAGTTTACCACATAATTTTTATATCTCTCTAGTATTTAATGTTTTAAATTTATATTAATTCTATGGAGAAGATGGTAAGCACAAGGTAAGAGAATTCTAACAGGTATTTGGTACAATGGGAATGATTGTGGCAAGAAGACAACACTGGGATTATAGAATGGGAGCTAAAGAATATTGGCAAATAAAAATGGTAGTAGTAAAATTAGGGCAACTCGTAGGAGTTGATTTGTTTTTAACCAGAGGAGAATGATGCCAAAAAAGTAGGTCAACCTTCTAAAGGCTATAAATTTTGATCCATAGCCCTGTTTGAGCTCTTCAACACACCAAAACAACCATCTCAAAATTTTCATTGCTTTCTTAAGCCATGATTTTTTCTTAGAGGTGTTTTCAATATTTTTTTAATGCCATACATGATTATATAAGGGTCCAAAATTACCATTTAATGATTTTTTTGAGAATTTTCTATTTTTAAAAATTGTATATTTTTAGGACTAGACATCAAATTCAATGGAATTTTGTCCTATATGCTGATTATAGGGTTTAGAGTATTTTGAGATATTTTTAGATCTACTTGTGCTAGTATGTGAAACTTAATTAAATAACAACTATTAAGAATAATGTTTTTTTTTAGATTTTATTTTTTTTCAAAAATTTGTATTTCAACTCTATTTACGTGTTGACGCTTATTTAAGCATGGTTTGGGTTGTAATTATTTCAACTCATACAATATGAATCAATACAGGTTATTGTTTTCAAAATCTTTGCCTATTTATAATTTATTGTCTTGATAGTTTTTGAGGTCATTATCAAATTTCATTTCTACAGATTCTAAAATCACTGTAGTCAGTCCATGTTATCATATGTTTTTGAGACATCTAATCAAACAATTATCTTACCTTTGTATATAAAAAATATTACATACAATTTTTGTATAATATTTTTAATGAATATAAAATATGAAAATTATCATCTTTCTATTATGATTTAATATTTGTGTATATCTTTGTGAACCTTAAAAATATTTTATGTACAAACCCTATTATATAGTCCCAATTGAAAAATGTAGTAATAATTTAAAAATAGAAGATTAATTGTGATAAAATTCATTCAAGTTGATTCAAAACATTTCTTAATGGAATGCTCCCTAATCAAGTTTCTAGAACACATAAACATAAAATACACAAACTTAACAAAAAGTAGCCAAAATAACAAATAAAAAATACACTTGTTCCTCCTCTGTCAAATTAATTCCTAATCCATCTTGCCGAGTCCCTCTATTGAATTAATTTTTTTTTCAGCTTCCAAATGATCTCTATCATTTTCCTTGGACAAACATTTTAAAAATAAGAGAGGGTGTACAATTTTTATTTTTATTTTTTCAAATTTAATGACACATTGAAATCAAAAGAAAAAATTCAAAAAGTTGAGTTCTTTTATGAACGTAAAAATGTCAATGTCCATTCATACATGTATAAATTTTGATGTCCATCCAATTCATCCTATATTAACGTCTAGAATACTGCATATATATATGTGAACATAACTAAAATAATAAATTTCGATGTCAATCAAGAAAGTTTGCAGATTTCAAAGTAATTTGATGTTTACAACAAAACAAACATTGAAATTTGGGTTAAATGTTGCAGTGTTATGACCAATAGTTGTATTAAGTTTTCAAATAAGACCTTAATATCATTAGAAATTTAACTGATAAATATGGTGGAAGAAGGGTTGTTTAAAAAATATTTTATTCTAAATTATATTATATTTGATTTAGTATAATTGTAGCATATGATGCCCTTACTTCACATGCATTGGTTACTTGCTCAACTTCTCATAACCCTTTATAGCATGTGCCTTTTGCATAGTTCTAGGTAACATGCCACATAAATTTTATGTTTTGATATTTCACACAGTCCTTTCTATCATGTGCCTACCACATAGGAGCAAAGAAAATCCATTGCTTTGTGGTTATTTGCATAGTTATTAGCATCATATGCATCTCATGAAAGGCAAAGGTCTATGTGACACATCTCAAAAGACAATATTTCACACTCTTTTTGATGGGCTCAAGGCACATAGGTTTTAGAAGCTTAACCAGTGTGAGGTCAAGAGGAAACACCCCCTATTGCAATTCAATCCCCCACACCAAATTTTGAATGATCAATTTCATTATCATTCAGTGTAAATCCTTGTTTTGTGTAAATTAAAATTCATGCACAACATGCACCACATATACAATAATTATATGGCATTGACTTACCTCATAGCACATGTACAAACTCACAACCTCTACACAACACTCTTACCATACCATCCATTTAGGGGTCAAGTTATGTAGTTGTTGTAACGTCAAAAGTCATAAGTGGAAGCTTCAACTATTACATTTTCATGATGATTCTTTATCCCTCATGATTTTGTATTCTATATACACATATTTACAGAATTAGGTAGTAGGTGAATAGTAATAATGTAGACAAACATATACTTTTTCAAGAATATACCATGTACAGAGTGCACATATCAATATAATATTTTGTTTCAATTTTAAATTTTTTAATATTCTCCATCTTATTCAATATTGATGCCATATATATATCACACATCTAATTCCTCATTAAAAATGTTGTTCTTTATACCCTTAAAATCCAAATCAATATTTTCTCTAGATAACTTTTTTGATATTTTCCCAACAAAAATTTCACCTATTTTAATCACATAAAAAGAAGATTGACTATATCTAAGTAGTTGGAAAACTCCTAACTTATTTGGAAGCCACTCTTCTCACAAAATTGGACAACCCCAACTCTCATCCTTTGTATAGTTGGGTCATATCACTATCCAATATGGCTCACCTTGAATCACTCTTATACACAAATCGCTCTTTCATTTTTAAGAGATTTTGTTCATAAATCAATCTCTTGCATATCTAATAAGACTCTAGTGGCATCAAATTGAGTCTAGCTTGATATTTATAAGGATGATGTCAACTGTAAAGTTATAAAATTAGACAACCTCAAGCATGGGAATAAGTAAATATTGGAAATGTTTGTTTTCAAAATTTAATTGATCATGGGACTGAGTCTACTGACTCACACAAGAGAAGGAAGATATGAACTACAATGAGAAAATATTGTGGATAAAAAATCATGAGTCATATTATGGACTAGACTATCATTGCCTTATTTTATTTGAGCATGGTGACACCTAGAAACTATAGTAATATTTTTTGGTTAGGAATTACAGTAATATTTTCTTGTTATACCATGTTAATGGAGTAATAGTTTCACCTTCACATTGATTGGAGTTAATGAAATTGATGTTTAATAATCACATGTTATTTAGTGATGAACTATATTTATTCAACATCTATCAATGTTATCGAATCTTTATTTAGATCCATTTTAAACTCTATTTTTTCCACATCTGGACATCAAAATTGGGTCATATGTTGTGCTGCAAACTAAACTTATTATAAAGAGACAAGTATGCCATATCAAAAAGGGGTCCATAGCTATTAACTATATAACATAGTTTTCCATATATTTGATCTATAAATTTCCCTCTAACATAATGTGGATTTCCAAATGAGCACACATTGAATTCCATGATATGACAATGCCGTTAGAGTTCTTGGAGCACATATGAATCTAAGCTCTAGTTATTTTCTAAAGGAATTAAGCAGTGTTTGAGATCATTCTTAGGGATTTATGAATGTAAGTTCTAATTATTTTTTAAAGGAATTAACCAGTGTTTGAGATAATTTTCATCTCTTTTGGTTTCTTGCCTAAAAATAAAGGATCTTTTATAGTGTTTTTGGGCATTACAATGTTTTATTATACAAGGTTTTGATTTTTTAACATAGGTACTTCAAGTGTAGACTTTTTTATTTAAGAATAGAGCATCCTTTATAGTTTTGTTAGGAGTTACAATGTTTGATTTTATAAGGCTTCGATCTTTTATAATATGGACCTTTAGTGTTAACTAGATAGAAGATCCTCATCCAAAACACAACCATGAAAGACTTCAATGAAAAGGGAAGAAGTTTTGGGTTTGGTTATAAATATTTCAATTATTTTTTGTTGGCACTCTTTGAGCTTCTTTAGCCTCAATTAGTAGTTTTTATGTTGGAGCACTATAAGGCGAGAGATGGTGATAACGTCAAATCATGTATTTGTCACATAAATGATAATTAAAAGGGATGTTGTCAAATTAAAATGTTTGATTACATACCAAATTTTCAATCTTTAAAACCACATTTTTAATTAAAGTTGGTTCACTTTCATCATTGCACAAATTTTTGCATAAAAAATATATTGATCTAAATAGAAATTCAAAAAATTATTTTGATAAAAATATTAATATATCTGTAAACACCACCTTTTCAATATTCTAACTCTTATAATGCAATTCAAATTTTAAAATCACAATCTATATTGAAAAACTAATGAAACAAACAAATTTCAATATCTATAAAATAATACTTTTGAAAAACATTTACAATCATTAAAAAAAATTATTAATAAGATAAAAGAAATTAAATTAAAAAAACATATAATAAATATTTAAATAGTTTAATTTTCATTTATTAATATAATAAATTATGAGCTTGAACTCATTAAAAACCTTTCAAATTCTTAAGAAAAGCCTTTTCACATAAATTTTCAGATTTCAAGTTGAATTGTTTAAAAACAAAAAATAATTATTCATTTTTTATTAAAAATAAATATAAAGACACATGTCATACATACTAAACTTATCATATCTTTTTATAGATCCCTACCTTTTGTAGCCTTCCATCTATTATTAAACATATCCGCCTTTCTTGTATATTATTTTAGTTTCAATAAAGCCTCATTTACATTGCAATCTATTATTATTTGTTGTCTACAAAATTTTACGACTTAGATTATGGTTTTTTATAAAGGTGAATAGGGAGGGGAGATGGTATCCTCCTCCTCAAGGTGTCTTAAAAATCAGCATGGATGGCTCTTCTCGAGGTAACCCTGGTTATGCTAGGATTGATGGTGTTGGTCGGGATAGCTCTAGAGATGTTTAGTTTATATTTTCTATTTATAAGGGTCTTCATACTAAAAATCTAATGAAGGATCAGGATATTCTAACAAATATCGAGCATGGAAGTCAATTGGGCTGATGAAGGATCATATGTGAGTCTAATTCCTAGGTTATGGTGAATTTGTTGAATAGACGACATTTAGATGATGTCAACTAGCATTTAAATTTGATTGTTGCTTAGATTCTTAACCTCTGTGATTATTTGAAGTTTTTTACTTTTACTCATATTCCTAGAGAGTGAAATGGTGTTGTTGATTGTTTGGCTAAATGGGCTTATGAGCATATTCATGATTGGAATTTGATGGACTGAGGTCATTTACCCCTGGATCTATCTCAACAGTTGGATCACTTTGTGGAGCTTGATAGTGATATGCAATTCCCTTGCTTTTTTACTTCTTCTTGATTTAATAAATTTTTACCCCTCCTTTATGCGATAATATATTATATTTATAAAAATAATATTAAAAAGTAAAGAGTAGAGGTGAAGGAACTTACATATTTATATTAAGCTTTTTTAAAATTATTTTTAAGAGTTTATATATATAAATAAATTAAATGAGTTTATTTATCATATATGTTTATAAATTGAATAATGATATATTTAATACTTTTATGTGGTTATAAAATTTAATTTGTAAATCTATTCGATCTTTACATTCCTATGAATAATTCTATTAGTGTTAAGTTATAAAATTAAAGGGTTAAATATTTTTACAATTTTTTTAAATTAAAGGTAAATGGTATGGTTTGAATAGGTCCCATCTCAATTTTGAAAAACAAACATTTACCCAAGAGGAAAAACACTATAATAAATGAAATCACATATACATTAAGAATTTTTTTCTATACACAACAATTAAACAAACAACGAATGACAAAAAACAAACAAACTAGATATAATGAATTACATATCCAGATCTTTTAGGATGATGTTCCATTCCTTAACTAGATTGTTGAGGACATATTAAATGTCCCCTACCACTCTATTATCTAGCTACACAATTTTCCCTTTGTCCAAAACCTTAATCCTCTTACTTGCATGGACGTTTCTTTACTAATCTTTACATGCCCTAGTAATTTCCCTCAAAACACTTATTTTAGAAACACAATCCATGATAGTGACTTTACTTATTTGTACCAGGTTGTGGATGGGACCTTACATAGAAGCCACACCTTCACCTTCATCAAAACCACAAACATTGGATCTGTCCCCAACAGAAATCTTGACATTACTATCCCTAATAATCAAAGATAACAGAGTCTTATGGAGGTTAATATCCGTAGTCAGTATTTAAGCTTTTCATTAATACTTCCACCATCCGATTTCTTCTCCCTTCCGTTCCTCTTATGATCCTCATCCAAACCAGTCACCAAAACATCTTCCTACTCACCCTCAGTCTTTTACACCTCGACCCAATTATCTTCTAACATTGTAAAGTCCTCAACATCATCATTTGCATCCTCTAATTCCTAATTCTCAGAGTCAGATAGAATAAAATCCCTCATAGTATTTGTAGGAGATTTAGAAGTAGTCATGGGATTTTAAAGGAATTTTAATGCTAATGGTCTTATGAGTAGAGCCTTCACCCTAGGCTTTAGAAATGGTTTACCCCTTCCCTAGAGAATCAATCAATTTTACATCAATAGAAGGCTCCACCCCAAGGAACTTAGCATAGCCATACAAAAGGAAAATGAGGACCTAGAGTTAGGTAAAGGGGCTTTCCACAACTACACTTCAGTAATTGAGTGCTTAAGAGACATTAACAAAAAAAAAAGGACAAACTTGTAGGAACATTATCCCTGAAACGATTCAACAAGGAAAAATGATAAGCAAAAATAAAACCATACCTCCCCTCAAGTGTTAAATAGTTTCTAATCTACTTCATCACATCATGGTAAGGCACGGGCAAGGACTCACAAACAAACCCACCATGGAAAGGTATCAATTCTTCACCAAGGTCTAGAAATCTCTGCATTTCCTCAGCCTTTTCCCTCTTATTCATAAAATATTTCCTCCAACGTGTATTCATCCCAATAATATGAACAACCAGATATTTTGTAACATCCCTCTCAATCACAATTCTAGCATTCCACCCTTTAAAAAAGTTGATTGAGAGTTTAATGTCACTACCACAAATTCACTCTATATAATTAGACAACCCACCATTCTTGAAAAGAGACCAAACATCCTTATTCTTTTTCAAATTATCACAAATTAGCATTCAATATTCTTTTATATATTTTATAAATTTATTCAAATTTATCCAAATCAATCATCCGATATATTTTATATGACCTTTAAAATCATTACAAATATATTGTAAGATTTAAATGAAAATTAAATAAACAATTAAAAAATATGAAAATTTGGAAGAATGCTAATTTGCAAAACAATTGGCCTTTTCCTTATAAGACAATCAACCACTCTAATTAAGCTGACAATGAAGAAACCTTGGATGCAAGCATACCTTCATATTCTGCTTGGCGTGGCCATATACAAGGAAGACATTTGATTTAATTAGCAGCCAGTTGAACTTAGATGTAAAAGAACGCTTATTATCATAACAAACATTATCATGATCAGATTCTCCTCTGAAAGATCGACAACGATAAAATGTGAGGAATGTTCAGGGCATTAATCCCAATCCTCAAGGCCTTAAGTAAGCTTCGAACAACAAAATGTAACTCTTAGTGGAGAATGAAGAAGATTTTTTTATCCCCGGGCGTTGGCTTCATTCTTCATTTTCTTGAAGATGAATCAACATGAGATTAGAAACATCTGACAAAAACGATTTGACAGAGATGAAATAATTATTTCATGATTACTTTAAAGAAACCACTCCTAAAACAGAAATAAGATTTATTAGACAAGAAGTAATATTGGTTCGGCTCGACCTGACAAAACTGAAATTTATCATCATTAAATCCGGTTGAGCCGAACCAACATTACATCCTATCTTCTACTTCATAATTTTATCGCACCATGATCGTTAAGTCGATTACGAAACTCTACATATAATGACTACTCCAAATACCACTAGTTGTTTGTTGAACACAGAAACCAAACCCGGTATTCCTTGCATAACATAATGTATACCAACATGGCAGACATGAGATCGCCGCCCCATTATCCAGAGCACCTAAATTTCTGAATTGTAGAATTCGAAAGGTCGACATAGGTTAGAATATTAGGTTTTAAAGAACGTGCATTGACCATACGCTGCACTGTAGAACTGGTGATTTTGGTGGAATAAAAATAATTTATAAAAGCAGTAGCTGTCTTCATCTGAAAGTTATCTTAAATTCGACATAGAAAACTCTAATATGTTTAAAACGTATACCTTAATCAAAAATACCTTAATAAAAATGTTTAAAAATAATCTATAAAACGTAGGGAAAACTCTTCCCTTTACATAAATGAACTCCTATTATGTATTTTTGAGGAGCTCAGCTTTTCTTTATCCAATATAAAAATACATTTTTCCATGGGATATTTGGTTGTAATTTCTTCTTGGTTATGGGGATTTTCTTTTTAAAATATATCTATTTTTAAAAATTAAAAGTTTATCTTAAAGACAGCTGCATGTCTCATAATTATGAATTTAATTTTATTATAATATTATTTATGAATAGTTTTTTTATTTTAATAATAAAAAGAAACTTAAATGTTGTGTGTTTATCAAATATTGATCATAATTTGTAATACTGAAGATAAAAAAATATGTATTATATACTTATTTTATATTAAAAATAATTGTAAGATAAAATTGAAAATAATTTTAAGATAAAAATGAATAATTAAATATATTATGATTTTAATATGACATCACAATTTAGAAGTTTGTTTGAAGTTTGCTTGTTTCCTTTTTTAAATAAAAATTTATCGAAAAGTTTTCATTGTTTTTAAAAGTGAAAACAATCTTAAATGATTATGTTACCAGTAAATTTATGTTAAATAAAATGTAATTTTTAAAATATTTTCACCACAGTACGATTTAATTTTCATTACTAAATTTCACTAACATAAACAAAATAATAACCTTTGAAAAAGTGGACTTCTAAATTTTATATTCGATACACTTTGTATCATATGGAACATTGTGTGACATCTACTCTTTAAATTAATTTTTTATCATCTCAAACTCCCAATATTATTGTTTTAATTTATATTTATTTATATATATGAATGAATGATGTTGATTTTTAAATAAGAAACCTATCATTATATCATATTAATTTATGAAATAAAATAAAATTTATTAACATTTAATTAGAATCAAAATTAATATTTAATATTTATATTGAATTTAATTTAAAAAAATATTAACAATATCCAAAACATTAAATTATGGATAAGAGTGGTCTTCAAAATAATTTTGCATTTATTAATAGTGGTCCAATGAAGTTCATGGTTGTATACTTTGTGGGATGAATATTAGGTATTGGTAATGAAATCAATGTAACGTTTGGAAGTATAATTCATATAGGGTGGCCATAAGTAGGCATGTTGCAATTTTTTGAGGAGGTGCAAGATAAAATAACATGAATTTATGTTTATTATTAATTTTTTTTTAATTTTTAAAAAATGATAAAATAAATCATTATTATTTAATTATATGTGGTTTAACATCAATATCATTTAGTATTTAATGATTTATTTGCAACACTGGAGATTCCCAAAAAGGAGTAGCAGCATGGTGAGAAGGTTTTAGGGGTTGAGTTAACACAGGTAGGGGGTTAGAAATCCCCACCATTTACATCAATAGAAATGACAACTATGTTTTTAAGCAATGGCATTGGGTGAGGAAAAATCATGGCTCATGATTATTAAAGCATAGGAAGTAGAAAGGTAAATCTAGTAGACTGATGTTAATATTTGGGTGAGTCTAGGAGTGCAGGGGATAATTGAATGGTCATTCCAGGGTAGGGGAAGGAAAAAAAATAAAAAACTATACTGGTTTTTCTACTTCCCAATTTACCCAAGCTAATGTGCCTCTTAAAGATTTTTTGGGGTTGGAGTAGCTAGATGGGGATAGAGGCCTATTTGATAAAGGTACACCTTCAAGGTGTAGACATCCAATTCCTATCACCATTTGTGTTAAAATTATCAATCTTACTCGATTTTCACTCAAATGCACATTTTAGGTCAAAACCTATAAAATGCCTTAAATGATTGAAAATTGTCACTTACAAGTTCTAGTTTAAGTCAAAGTATCCCTAAATGGGGCAATGTAATTTATGGGCCAGCTAACTTTGATCAATTCATTTCGAGTTAAAATGATGATTTTGCCTTTTGTTCTCTGGATCAGTCTTTTCACCTAAATTCATTGGTACATACCACATACCTTTTTTGTTTTATAATTCTTGTCACCTTATAATTCTTATCATGTCAAATTATAACTTAGTAATATGAATTTCTAACCATTTTGATTAATTGAGGGCCAATTTTCAAATAATTGCACAAATGTTGATTAACCTTTTTTAAGGATAATTAATCCAAATAAAGAGCTTAAGTGGATTTTCCATGAGAGTTGTTGAATATTTGTTTTTGAAAATTGATTCCTATTGTCTGCATCATCAGGTGACATCATTTCTTGGGAAGACATTCATAGTCCATAAATGCTACAAATATGAGGATTATGGGTCACCCATGCCTAGCTAATGCCTCCCATGCCTCTTCAATGCCCTTTCTTCCAAGGTCATAATGAAGATAATTATAGATTTAATATTAAATATTAAGATTATCCATGGTCACACATCTCAATCTTGAGATGGATGGTCATGGTTTATCCTGACCAATCTCAAACATCTATAAATAGAGAGGCCATGGACATGAATTTTAATCTACTTTTGTGCAAGGTTATTATGCTCAAATATCTTCTAAAGCTTGAACATTGCAAATTTATAATGTTAAGTTGCTTCCACAAGGTTTTGCATTTGATCATAGTTTTTGTTTGCAAGCTTCATTAATAGGCTTTATTAGTGTTTTGGAATCATGAGCCTAGGTTTTGTGGAGTGTTCTTGAGGCATTGGAGGAGCTTACCATCATTATTGACAAAGACAAGGATGCTTGATCAAGGGAGAACATATTTTTGAGCCATATGGGTATGGTGAATCCATTTGGGAAGGTAATATGGTTGCTTTCATTCATTTGTTTTTTACTATCCTTTGTAATTCTTATAGGAATATATAGGCTTGGTTAGTTAGTTATTTAAGCATGTTTCATTAATTATGGACTAATGCTTGACTAACTTGCTTTGTAATCCTCTCTACATCTTCACATGTCTGATAGGACCAGATGCATCTTACACATAAAGAAGATCACTTTCTAATTATAAAATATCTATTTGGACCCTTAAAACTCATGCAAATAGATTTTCTAACTTTATTTTGTCATTTTTATTTACCACAATTTTACATAATAACCGATGTCCACAAGTGATACCAACATCAGTTGCCTAGCTTAATCGACGTCACTTATAAAAATTGATATTGATTAGGTCCCGGTTAGCCAATGTAACCATCATCAGTTGTAATAACCGACGTCAGTCACTATGTTTTTCAAAAAATATAGAGCTAAGAGCTACTTTTTCAAAGTTCATTATTTCAAGCTAAAAAAATCTTCAAATCTAAAGGACATGCTGACATTTTTTGTTGTAGGAACAAGCTTTTGATTTGATAAAAACATGTTTAGATCACCTATTGCATGCTTAAAAATCAATTAGGAACCTTGTTTTGGTGTTTAAAAAAAAACTTAGATGATTTGGTGAATGTTTTTAAAGTTTGAAACTAAGACAAAGTGGTTAAATGAACACCACCAAACTTTTCATTTAGGTATAAAATTAAACACACTTGTCAATTTTTATTTTCAATAGTTGTTTAAATCAAATTTTTGTTTGAAAAAAAGAGGAATGTTGCATGTATGATCTTCCATTTGTCCCCTTTAAGGAACCCTTCGAATCAAAAGCATCATTCCTATTACAATTAGCCTAGTCTAAGGCTTAGAAGGAAATTCATCTAAAGCACTCCCTAAATACTCATCAAAGTTTGGGTGACCTTGAAAATGACCCTAAACTCTCTCTATTTCATGGTTTCTTTATTTCTATGCAAACTTGGCTTGCGAGGGGGATGTCATTACCTCTCACAAGTTCTTTAGGGAAGCTTTGACCCAAGATTGACTTCATTTGACTCCTTTGGAGTTGCACATGGGATGTTTATGCATTTAGACATCACACTACACTGAGCAAACAATAGGATGTAGTTGTTAAAAAAGTGTAAACCTTTTTAGAACTATCTAATGCCATGGTCACCTAATTTTTATGCTTGCTTTCTATGTCATTTGACGTGAAAGTCATTTTCCAATTAATTCCCCTAGAATGATCGAAATCTTGCTAGTTTAGTAGACCCCACTTTTCCATACCTTGCCAGTTTAGACTTAAGATATTTATTTTTTGTCATTGGCTTACTTGGTCTTGATTTATGTCTAAAAATGCCTGTTAACTTAATGAACTAACCAAAACACATTATCCTCAATTCTATTGAGAAAGGGAGGCGTTACACTCTCCAAATGTAAAAATCATCTTTTCCTTATTCAAATTGTTATCAAAAGCTTTGTGTCATGTCATCCACATTGGTGCAGTCATGCTACCCAATTGAGTCTAGATCTTTTACCCAAATTTTTTAAATCCTTCATTTATAATCTATAGTCAAAATTGAACCTTTCTGATTTCTAAGGGTTGGTGTGTCAAAGTGGGTTCACCACTAGTGTACTAATCTTATTTTAACTTGGGTTCAATTTTCCATTTGGATTGAAGGTCATTTTTTAAGACTCAAAATCACATTGTCATCTTGGTGGACTCAAGTCATATTGAGTATCGCTCACACTTTGGGTCCTAGAACATATTTTATCCTACTAGAATCATGTGGTGATGTTATGCTACCTATTTGTCCTTATCTTTATAATTAGTGATTTGTGTATGTTTTTACATCTTGAGTTTCTTAGTTTATTTTCTCTTCTTCATAATCTAGAGAGATTTCCTCTAAACTTCTAGGGTCAACTTGTCAAAGTTGAAGCTCGATTCTACGATGTGGGTGTATCACATAGATCTAAGATTTGGTGTACTAGTTTTCACATTGGGTCTTTGACTTACCTTACTCTCTTCTAATCTATATGATTTCAACTTTACCAAAGGTCGATTAAACTCGTGAACCAAATCTTGTACATTATTTGTGGTTTCAAACCACCCTCCCTTATAGTCTCATTGGTACCTTGGTTATTTGTTTGAAAGAGGGAAAAAGAATAATTTGATTTGTTTCCAAACATTGGTCCAAAGATAGTCGAACATATAGAGTGGCTCTTTTTAGACATGACTCAAAGGTTCACTCATAGTTGGGACTCTTATGGCCTTAGTTATGAGTATGAGAAATTTTATGATGGTCAAGATAACCCCATTATTTTTGATGATATCCCCATAATAGTAGGATCCAAAGATGATTAAAATGGATATCAACCCTAAGAATATTAAGATGAAGCCCTTCTTAGATTGATAGAATTAGGGGCTAGACTACCTTCTAATTTTCCTATAGAACAATTGCATACCTTAGTTAGAGAAGGAGAAAAATGATGACAAGATCAAGATTTTGGACAAATGAACATACCTTCTTCCTCTAAAAAAGGAAAGTAAATACAAATACAGTTAAAACCCACAAATCTATATCTTCTAGCTAAGATCAAAATAATATGTCAATGATATGCAGATCAACTTGTCACAGACTTAATTGACTCCCTAGTTGCCACTTCAATTCACAATAATATTTCAAAAGAACAAGGAAATGTGGCTGAAATTATGTAATAAATATTGGATGAGGACATTACCATAGTAGACTAAGGTAATCTAAACAAATAGTTAAAGTAACAAGAGTCATTATAAAGTATTATATTTGATATGAAACATACATTCTCCAATCATCAAGAACCTCTTATTACTTTACAAACTTAGAAACCCAAACATTCAGTTTAAATTAAGGAAATCATTGAAGACAATTTGGCTAGTTATTTTCAGCCAACCCAAAGATTGGTAAATAAACATAAAAAAATTCAAAATCAACAAAGTGTAAAATAGCTAAATTGAGGGAATGTTTTACAATTCAAGAATCAACGACCTATGTTCTTAACCTAAGTAGTAAATTAGAACCAAATCATGGATCAAAAGGTATACGCTCCCTATAGATTCACACAAAAGCAAGGACACATTCCACCCCAATAGAAATAAAACCAAGGGCACAATCCACTTCAATAACAACAAAACTAGGGGCACATTCCACCCCAATAACAATAAAACTAGGGGCACATTCCACCCCAACAACAACAAAACCAGGGGCACATTCCACTCCAATAGCAACAAAACCAAGTGCACATTCCACCCCAATAACAACAAAACCAGGGGCACATTACACCCCAATAGCAATGAACCCAGGGGCACATTCCACCCCAATAGCATCTTATCCAATCTAAAAATGCACCAAAAATGCAAGAATAGAATTTGATAAAGGAAATTTTCCAAAGATTGGAGATGAATAATATATCCAAAAAGTACAAATTCAATGAGATATGCCCATATTCATTTGACTTATCTATTCTCCAAAACCCCTTTCCACATCCTTTTGAGGCACCCAAAGTTGACAAATACAAAGGGAAAGGACATTCATTTGAACACATACAAGCATTATTCATCTTGTGTCAAGAGGTTACTTATAGTAGCAAGTAATTACTACCACTATTTTTATAAAGTTTAGTGGTACAAACTCTTGATTGGTTACTTAAACTACCTAAGGGATCAGTTAAAAATTGGAACAACTTATCAATAAACTTTGTTAACCATTTATAATATAGCATAGAACATGAATTAACCATTGTTGACTTATGCAAATCCAAGCAACATGATGGTTAAAGTTTTGTTGCATATCTACAAAGGTGGAGAGCATTGACATGTCAGTTTCAACATTATTTTCTAGACAAATAGTTGGTTGATATCTTTGCATAGAATTCGTATCCTGAAGTTGTGCATATTCTATGGTTAGCTTGTGCTAACTCATTTGAATAAATTATTGACAAAGGAGTGAAATTTGAGAATGATCTTATTGTTAGAGGTCTTGTTAATATTTTTGTGCAAGGTCAAGTGTCTAATCAGACTAAATTACCAGCTCAAACAGTTTTGTAGGATAAGCCTAAGGTATTTAACAAAGATAATAACATGGTTAGAAATGGGGTAACAAAAACAAGACATGTACAAATGGTACAGGTTATACCTCATCCAAATATAGAATTAACTCCCTCAAATACACTACCTACTTTGAAACTATAACCTCCACTAAGGAGATTTCATAATAATTTTAGAGTCTTTAGCAAGTTAGGAGAATTAGTTGAAATAGTGTTACAAAAGCTCATTGTCACTAATTTAATTATATGACTAGTATCAAAGCTATTTCCTCAAGATCAAACAAAACCAGACTAGTACAAGGAGAACAAATGGTGTAACTTTCATCATGTTGCTGGTCATGGTGCATATCATTGTGTTCAATTAAGACATATTATTGAGGATTTTATTGAAAGTGGTGAACTGGAAATTAAGTTGGCCCCTAATTAGGACATAAACTAGGATATGAGAATCTACAAAGTTCCCTTTCCTTGACATGACCCACCACCACCAAAAAATAATCAAAATGATCACAATCAAGGATAGAGGAAAAATAAAAACCAACAACAAGGTCATAATTATAATGAGCATAATAGATATCATAATGGCCACAGTAATAATGTGGCTTATAACAATACACCTTACGCATACAATAACACTATGGGATGCATTTTTACAACCCACATTACCATTGTTACTTTAACACTGCATAGCCACTCTCATGTTCCTTGTAATACGAGACCCATCATTATAGGGTAAACACCCTCTTCCCCTAGTAATACCATGTCAGGTTCACATCATCATGTTGAAAATATATTTGCATGGGTTACTAATCCTAAATAATAGTACCATTTTTCTAATTACAAAGGCTCCTCATTGACCCAAAATTATATCAATATAGTTAATCACCTATGAATCACCATCCAGGGCCCTTTTCCTCACTCTTATAATTATAATGAATCTTGCCACCTCTAGTTGTGTAGTTATAATTAGACAACCGTGAGTTACCATCCAGGGCCTTTCACCCACTTCTTTCCATAAACCCAATGAGAACATTGTGCTAATGGTTTCAAAGCCAAATATTATCCCAACAAAGACTAAACTAGTTGAAGCCATAATTTAAAAGAATTATAGTTTAATGGATCAATTAGATAAAACCCCTACACAAATTTCCATATTATAAGTCTTGCGAACATTTGATGTTCATAGAACCATTTTCAACAAACTTTATAAGATTCTATTGTGACTAATGATATAAACCTTGATTAGTTCTAGAACCTATTTGGACATTTGTCTTCATTTTAACAAATCACATTTAATTAAAAGGATATGTCTACCCTCAGCTTGAGCCACAATAACCCATTATACATTGATACAATCATTATAGATCACAAAACAAGTAGGTTCTTATAGAAAATGGTTCAGGGTTAAACATCATATCTCCTAAATTGGTGTGATGATTGGGTTACATGGATAAGAACATTCAACCAAAAAATATTACAATCAAGGCTTAAGAAAATGTCAAGAGGGAGTCATCTAGTATAACTTGGTTACCAGTATGGTTGGGTCTATTTATCATCACACATTATTCCATATTGTGGATATTGAGCTTCGTGATAACATACTTCTTGGTCATCCTTGGATCCATGAAGTACATGTAGTTCCATTTACTCTTCACCAATGCCTTATGTTTCCCCATGATGGGATCGAGGTTACTATTCTCATTGATCAGTAGCCATACCAATAATACAAACATGTTTAAGTAGAGTTTTAGAATTATAAGTATTGCTCAGGTTCTGAATTCATTATACATAAGAACAAAGCCATAATTTCTCATCCATCTCCATCTAATGATATTGATCCTAGTGATCTAGCCTCCACTTCAACTGATACATTTCTTGTAGCTCTAGCCAAACATGTGATTATTAAAGATGTAGGAATTTCAATGTACCGTCTAAAGGACATCCTCCATATTAAAAAATTACCAAAATCCCCTAAAATATTTGGTAAACCTAAAACATTCAAGACTCCTAATAGGCACGGTCAAATTTTCCAACTAAACTAGAAGCAACCAAAACGTCCTATGGTTTTTGTACCAACAATTGCACCAAATAAATATTGAGAGGCTTTTATTGAGGGAGATTAGTTTTATTCTGAAGGCCTACCCAATTGTTTTCAAAATCCAAAGTATTCTATCCCTAGTAGGATAGTGGATCATCTTGAATATACAGGGAAAGGCCTTGACTCACAAGCACAAGGAATTTTAGATCCTTTATCTCTATATTTATCAATTAGAATCAGAGTCTCAGATTTAAACCAACATAGGATGACCTCATAACATTTGGTCATGACTCTTTCGAAGTGACTAGTAACAAGACTCCTAACAGTGGCATAATGTCCCATTATAGCCTTTTTGAGGAGCTTGTTGATTCAAATTTGTTTGATTCAAATGCCATATTGACCATAACACCTATCAAAGCTTCCCGTCACGAAGCAAAAACTCATCCTATTAGAGCTTCCCATCTTGAAGCAAAAACCCATCCTAGTTGTGCTTCCCTTCCTAAAGTAGGAGATTATATCTTTACCATTGGGGCTTCCCATCCTAAAGTAAATCCTCACTGTAACCTATGCCTGTACCATCCTAAACACATAGATTGGGATCAGCAAAATTTGGTCATATGCCTCGAAGAATTTTAAAATTAAGAATCAATTACATAATATATGGGTCTACGAGATGCATTCTATATTGGTGATCATAAGTAGGGTTTTGATTTTTCATTGAATTCTTCAACCTACTTTAGAGAGTAGGAAAACTTTATTGGTCATAATAAATAATAAACATTGATATCTTTAGGTGAAAGCCTCTTTGAGGCACTTGTTGATCAAGAAAAAGTAAAGAAAAAGACAAGCTTTTGAGTGAAAACCTGTTATAGACACTCCCAAGTGGGAAGGTTTGCTTATCCCCTCAGGACATAGAAAGTCCATCTAGCCCATGTTTCATAGCTAGTACAATCATCTCTTCAGAATAATATCAAATATTTAAGCATCTTGCTCTTGAGTTTCTAGAGGTTTTTGCCTATTGGCTTTCACTTGAGAAGGTACATTTTGATTGTTCATTTTATCTAGATCTTTAGAAAGAACAACAAGAAGATGAAGTTGAGGATCATGACCATACATTGCCTACAATTAAAGAGGATGGATCCACACTCCTTATGGAGAGAAAAATAGAAGTAAATTTGGGAACCCATGAAGATCCTAATATTTTTTATCTTGGAGCTTCGCTTACTGAAGTAGAATGTAAACATATTATATCCATTCTTAAGGATTATATAGACATATTTGTATGGGCATACTCTAACATGCCAAGATTGAACCTATATTTAGTTGTGCATCATTTTGTTGTTCACCCTGATGCTAAACCAACAAAGCAATAATTGAGAAAGATTCATCCACATATCACCCTTTTGGTTAAGGACAAGTTATAAAAGTTGTTAGGAGCCAATTTTATCAGACCAGTAAACTACTTTGAATGGATTTATAACATAGTAGTAGTGAGTAAAAATACCCAAGGCATATTTTTTTGTACTAATTTTCATGATATCAAGATGATTTTCCTCGGCCCAACATCGACATGATTGTCGACTCAACTGATGGGTATGAGATGCCATCTTTAATGGATGGGTTTTTTGGTTATAATCAGATCAAGATAGCCCCTAAAGATCAACATAAGACTACATTCACCCTTCTATGAGGGACATTTTATTACCAAGTCATGCCATTTAGTTTAAAGAATGATGGAGCCACATATCAACGTGTAATGACTATCATCTTATATGACATAAAGCATGACATTATCAAAGACTATGTTTATGATATAGTAGCAAAATCAAGGACAAGAGCTGGACACCTTGACATTCTATGAAGAATATTTGAGAGGCTTCATAAATATAAAGTTCATTTAAATCCTAATAAATGTGTATTTGGAGTCACATCAAGAAAATTTATAGGGTTCATTATATCATAATGAGGGATCAAATTTGACCCTACAATGGTCAACAATATTATGGAAATGCCTCCACCAAATAATCTTAAATACCTATGAGTTCTACAAGGAAAGGTGCAATCTATACGCAGGTTCATTTCTCAATTAGTAGATAAGTGTCACCCATTTACCCACCTCTTAAATAAAGGGGTAAAATTTCAATGGGATGAATATTTTTAGATAGTATTTGCAAAGCTTAAAACATATTTGGCCAATCAACTAGTCTTACGACCTCCAAAATAATGAAAGCCACTATTTATTTATATATCAGCCATGAAACATGCACTGGGGGCACTTTTGGCTCAACATGATGATCATGGTAAGGAACACATGGTTTATTATTTAAGTCACACATTGGGACGCTATGAAAATAATTATATGCCTATTGAGAAGGCATGTTTAGCTATGGTGTTCACCACTCAGAAATTATGGGATTATATGTTAAATAACAAACCTATTATTATCACTAAGGTAGATCCTCTCAAGTTTCTCTTATCTAATGTATCTCTTCAAGGATGCATGGCTACATGGATTATGCTCCTTAGTGAGTTTGATATTAAATACCATAATTAAAAGACAATCAAAGGATATGTTCTTTTAGACCAACTTGTAGAAGCTCCTATTATGGCCACACAACCTCTCAACTTTGACCTTCTAGATGATTCTATCATGACGATAGAAAAAATATCACAAGAACCTGAACAATGGACTATCTATTTTGATGGATCCTTAACATCTTAAGGATATGGAGCTGGCATATTATTGATCATGCCATAGGAGGATATAAAAATTTTGTGTACAAACAATATGGATAAATATGAGGCAATTGTTATGGGGCTCTCTCTTACCATACATTGGGACATTCAAAGCTTAAAGGTATATGGAGATTCATAGCTAATCATAAATTAGATAATTGACTAGTATCAAATAATTGGTTCCATGATTCAAATGCATGATGGTGCTGAAGAGTATCATTTCCTAATTGAAAATGTTCTTCAATCAACACATATTCTATCAGATTTGGAGAGGATATGTATGATTTTTGATCCTAATCTCTCACATGAGCGACCAGGTACCAAGAATTTTATAACTATTTCCATAGTCATATATTTCCTTCCAACCTTTCTAACATCCAACAATAATAATTATTTCATTGCTTAAAATTTTATATCCTCCTTACATACACATTTTATCAAAAAGGTTATGATGGAATACTTATTCATTATTTATCTTTCAGATAATCCAAGATGACACTAAAAGAGGTTCATGAAGGAATGTGTGGGGCCCATACCAATGGTGTAGTCCTAACAAAGAAACTTCTCATAGTAGGCTATTTTTAGCGCAAAATGGAGACATATGCTTGTAATTATGTAAATAAATGTGTTCCTTATTATTAGCATGGTAACTTGATACATGCATCTTCTTTAGCATTGCAATTGATTACAACACCATGACTGTTCTCAACATAGGGTCTTGATCTCATTGATAAAATTAACTCAATATCTTCAAATGGCCATAACCACATTTTGAGTACAACTGAGTACTTTACCATGTGGATTGAGGCCATTCCTCTCACTTATGTTACTAGAAAATAAATAGCCAAATTCATTCATTACCATATCATCTGTTGATATAGCATCCTATCCCATATTATATCCAATAATGGTGGATCCTTTATCTACTAAGATGTGATATTTATTTGTCAAAAAATCAAGATCAAGCATAAGAAATCCACTCCATATAACCCATAAGGTAATGGACAAGTTGAGGTGTCAAATAAAACCATTCTAGCGATCTTAATAATGATTGTCAATGATGCTAGCTATAATTGGCACTTAAAACATTTTCCTATCTTCTGGGCTTATAGAACCAATCATCATACCCCAACTAGAGCTATATGTACTCCCTTGTTTTTAAAACTAAATCTATCATCCTAATTGAGATTGAGATCCCATCATTAAAAATATCACTGGAGCATGTTAAAGATGATGAAGACTATAGAGCTTCATAGCTGAAAAAACTAGAACTTATTGATGGTAAACATTTGGTTGCCCTAGAAAACTTGTAGGCCTATCAAAATAGATTGTGAAGAAGCTACAACAAATGAATTATACCTCAAGAATTTGAGATTGGTGACTTAGTTTTGTAAGAGAATCAGAAGAACACAAATACTGAACCCAAAAACAAAGATAAGTTTTAGCCTAATTGGTTAGGACCATATATTTTCATAGAAAAATATGGATCAAGAGCATATCAATTGGCTAAACCTGATGGTGAAGAAATATTAGAGGCCATGAACATCATACACCTCAATAAATTCTATGCATAAATAGTTTTAAACCATTGTCTATAAGACCCCTAACTTGGGGGCAACTTGTGTTATCATAATTTTATCCCACCCTTTTATCTTACCTTGAACACATTTTATACTACCCTATTTCATAAATCTTGACAGTAAAGGCTTTGAACTCTTGGCACTTTGAACACATTCTTCATCCCATTATGGATTGATCTCTTCAAGAAGAATATTCTCTATTTTATCTGGGACATGTTATAAGCTTGAACATTTTTTATCCCTTGACCAATTATGATCTCGATTATGTCTCATGAACATTATAAACATCTTAAGTAATAGTTACACAAAGTTGTTCAATCAAGACTGTCTTATATAGTTTCAAACAAGTAAACAGCCACATCTTCTCACCTCAATTATTTATTACTCTTTCTTATTCTATCAATAATTTCACTCTCTTTTATTTACAAGCGTGGGCCATTGTAGCCAACTTAGTTTTCTTATTGGAATGTCTACTCTCAAGATGTGTATCTTCTCAACTAGATGGTCCCACCTTGGGCATATTTTATCCCAAAAACACCAAAAACATTATAAATATTTTGAAAATACCAAAAACCTTAGAACATGATCCACAAAATAATAAAAACATTGTCTCATGCTTATATACATTTGTACATTCCTATTCTACTATGTTATGCTCTTGCCATTTTGCAAGCACAAAAACACTACTTCATTTCATTTTGTCCCACGCACTTCATATTTTTCAAGATCATTCTTTCTCATCCCATCAACTTCTTCCATTTATTTTATAACAATTGAATGTTTTGGGTTGATCATCATTTTTCTTCTATCCCATTTCTTGTGAGAGCTACATTTGGCCTAAATTTTATGTTGGAACATGCATCCATGGAACTATGTAGGCAGCATCCAATTTTCTTGTATATCTAAAGTCAGCTTAGCCAACTCCTTCATTTTATTGTCTTCCCCCACTTCTTTCATTATTCCTATTTAATTAGGGCAAAATTATCATGTCACTGTTCTTTATTATGATGTGGTAGAAAGTAACTCCTGTACCATACATGCATGAACATTTGTCTTTAAACCACACTAACTTGGTTTTTGTTTATATGTGTTTATTTGAGTTTTCTTGGTGTTTTGTTGTGCTTTCACACCTCTCCTTTTATTTCTTCTCTTTTTTTTGCTTATTTTCTCATCTTAGTCTTGTATTTCCTTGTTTACTTTTGCTTATCTCTTTTATGTTTCAAAACATATTGATGATTCACATGGATCTTGATTGTCTATATCTTGATCTTATGTTATTACGTTATTCTTGGATAATTTTGTTTATTTGATTATTTTTGGTGTCTTGTTTGATTTTGCTTTTCTCTTTTATGTTCAAGAATGCCTTGATGGTCCACATGGATCTTGATTATTCATATATTTGTCCCATGTCATTAAGACATTTTTGACTTTTGTTTTTAAATATTTTGTTCCTACTTAAGATCATATCTTGATTTCAAGTTAGGTTCGTTTATGTTTATCTTATTTTTTGTTTAAATGTAAATTTCTATAACCCTAGTTTTGGTCAGTGTTTTACCATTATCCTTAGTTATAGGTATTCACATTTGAATTGGCTCAGTGCAATTGGAATATTATGTCATTCTAAGTTGTTCATACTTATGATTCTTAATTTATTTTTCTATAGCAAGCACTTTGTGCTCAGGTCTCAACATCTTAACATCAATATCAACTCTGATAAATGATTCTCAAGAACACTTTGATAAACTTAAGCTCATGATATGGAATTAGGAATCTAGATAACATGCATTTTAGTCTTTTTGTCTATGCTTAGATGTGCATCTCTTTGAATACACTATAGGTCTAATCAATTATTGGTTAGTTTTCATTATTCATCATTCCATTCTCTCCCAAACTTGGGTGAACTACATTGGCCTGATGTTCATGTTTGAATATGAGTCCATGCAACTATGTAGGCAACACTCAATTTCTATTGAAGTTAGCTTAACTATCTCCATTCTTCTATTCATCTCTTTCATCACTTTGTGCATTCTCATATGTTTGGTTTTATATGTCTTTCTAAGCCATTACACCATCGCATGTATGTTTGCACCTACTCACTTTAACCTATATTTTTGGTTATATCCTTGAGCTATTTTGGGTTGCCAATTTCTCATGCTGGAGCACAACATCTGAACAACATCCAAATCTAATCAATGTTATAGGGTAGAAATCATTATTTATTCTTTATCAATGATCAATATTCACCCTATTGGGGAAAACCTATTTTATCATGATCAAATCTAATTTATTGGAGTAATTCTTAATATATTCTCTCTAGAGACCCTATTCTAGTGTTGTTTCCCTTCTTAAAGCAAAACACCCTCTATTTTCCTTTAATTCCAAGCTCTACACACTAATTCCCATGATGCTAATATTTTAGTGTACACCTTATCTCATCTTTGATTAATGCCGTAAGCACATATCTTGTACTCTCAAATTTGGTACATTTATAGTGTGTCCCTTACATTTATGGATTGTATCTTTCCCATTCCCCCTATCTCTAGGACCTATTATACCTCTAATTATATTTTTATTATTGATTATAATCATGTGTGCAAGCATTATATCATCTAGATGTGATCTATTCCATGCGCTAATCTCTCACTTTCTCTCTTTAATACATTCCATCCTTTTCTTCAATCCTAGTATGCCCTCTGAAGGGGGCATCATGGGTTTGTTCCAATTTCTTCTTGACAACTTTTTTCTTTGAAAAGACGCTGTTTCACTTGAATGTCTCACTACACCTTTTCAAACAAGGGGAAAATGTAGACATCTAATTCCTAACACCATTTATGTTAAAATTGTCAATCTTACTCAAATTGTACTCAAATGCAAATTTTAGGTCAAAATCCACAAAACACAATAAATTGTTTGAACTTGTCTATTACAAGTGCTAGTTTAGGTTAAAGTATCCCTAAATGTTGTAATTAAATTTATGGGCCAAATAACTTTGATCAATTCATTTCAAGTCAAAATGATGATTTTGACTTTTGTGCTCTAGATCACTCTTTTCTCCTAAATTCATTGGTACATGCCACATTCCTTTGTTATTTTGTGTTAGAAACATCCTAAATATAAAGAATGTTATAGTGCATCTAAATCAACCTTATAATTATTTTTGAGTCAAATTACAACTCAGTAATATGACTTTCTAACCATTTTCATTAATTAAGGGCCAATTTTCAAATAATTGCACAAATGTTGATTAACCTTGTTTAAGGCTAATTAATCTAAATCAAGAGCTCAAACAGATTTTCTATGTGAGTTTTTGAATATTTATTTTAAAAAATTGATTCCCATTATCTACATCATCAAGTGACATAATTTCTTGGGAAGACATCCCTAGGTAACAAATACCATAAATATCAAGATTATAGGTCACCCATGCCTAGTTAATGCTTTACATGCCTCTTTAATGCCCTTAATTCCAAGTTCATGATAAATATAATTATGAATTTAATTCCAAATATTAGGATTATTCATGGCCACACATCTCAATCTTGAGATGGATGGTCACAATTGATATTGACCAATCTCAAACATCTATAAATAGAGAGGCCTTGAACATGAATTTTAAGCTATTTTGGTGCAAGGTTATTATGCTCAAATATCTTCAAAATATTTAATATTGTAGATTTATAATGTTTAATTATTTCCCTAAGATTTTTCATCTGATCATATTTTTTGTTTGAAAGCTTCATTGATAAGCTAGTTTAGTGATTTGGAATCATGAGCCTAGGTTTTATGGAGTGTTCTTGAGGTATTAGAGGAGCTTACCACCATTGTTGACAAAGACAATGATTCTTGATCAAGGGAGAATATGTTTTTGAGCCAAATGGTTATGGTGAATCCATTTGGGAAGGTAATATGGTGTTGCATTCTTTCATTTGTTTCTTGATATCCTTTGTAATTCCCATCGGAATAGATAGGCTTAGTTAGTTAGTTCTTTATGCATGCTTCATTATTTATGGACTAACGCTTGAATAACTTACTATGCAATCCTCTCTACATAGGGAAATAAATAGAATAAATGATAACTGAAATGACTAGGGTTTTTGAAAAGGCATCGATATTTTTTTATGATACATTAATATCTCAAATCCATTTCATTCATGTGGAGATTTTTGTAAATAACTTATCCTAAAAAATCAGCTTGGTTCATACCCTATTATCATTTCGAAAAGCTAGATTATAGAGGAAAATATCTCTGACGAGGATACAACACTCGTGAAGGATTATAAGGAGAAAACTACTCAGTAAAAAACCCTAAAAGTGACATCTTTAGGTGATATTCATTTCATTTTTTTACTCTCCTCCATTAACTGAAATTTTTGATGTCGATGTCTCAGTGTTTGTCATAGAAAGAGGTTAGAGATATTTCATTTTTAGATGTGTTTGACATCGACCTTCCTGGGAAACCCTCTCAAAATTGTCTCAAAGACCCTAGCTCACTTAAAAAACCATTTCTCTTTCAATCCTGGCAAATGGTTTTTTTCTGTCATTTCAATCCTCGACTGATAGATATTTTGTTTGGGTAAATGGACCATGGTTTGTTGGTAAGAAGGGTTTTTTTTAATGTCTTTATATTCTTTTTTTGACTCAGTTGTTTTGATGATCTCTCAAACTTGAGTTTGGGTCAGATTCTATAATCTCCCCTTAGCCATGAAGGATCTTGTTCTTCTGAAGAAGTTGGTTAGTAAGCTAGAAATTTTCATTAAATTAGATGGTTCTATTGAGGTTAATATAAGCTATATTAGGGTGTGTATTTTGATAGATTTAACCAAGCCACTACATCATTCTATTCTGATTTCATCTTCAATTAGTGCTTGGACTCAATTTGATAATTTTTAAGGTCTCCCCTTCAAATATTTCAAATATAATCAAGATGATCATAATATTTCTTCTTGTCTTGAGAAGAGGTTTATAGGTTCTCGTTAAATGCTCTTGAAGAAATGGGTCAAAAATATTTGTTGTCTAAACCAAAGATTTGGTTCACATAATACAAGTCCTATCAAAATCCATTTCTGTTGAGCCTCCATCTATAGTGTTTCTTCAGGTGACTCATGATAACCCTTAGAAGGGTGAGGTTTTGATGACTTCAATAGTTTAACTTTATAGGGAGATATGACAACCTTTCTCTTCCTCTCTGGAAAAGGAAACTAACATGGAAATTTCTAGCCTAGAGGATGTTAACCGCTCTCCACTTGCAGTGGATCATTTTCAGAAGAAGGAAGCCACAATAGGGATTATTAGAGATGGGGATGATGAAGAAGAAGAGCTGGCTAGTAGAGTGGTTTTTTCAATTCCACATAAACTTAGTAATTTGAAGACTCCTAATTATAGCAAGAAAGGGAAAAGAAGCTATAAATTGGAAGCATAAAGGCTACAAATTGATGTTATAAACTCCATCAATGGTGGCATGTAATGTAAAATAAAATATTTACTCTCTAGTAAGTGAAGGTGTGTGTTTTCATTGAAGGGTTGATTTATTAGCTGGGTTTTCTATTTTGTACTGAGATCTTATTTTTATTTTTTGTTAATTTCTTCTATTAGATTTCTGGTTTGTCTTAGAGATTTTTAGTGCTGAGTTGTATTTGTTTTGGAGAAGGTTTTTTAAAATTATTTATGTTTATTTCTGAAACTTGGCATAGTTTTGGTATTTTAATAGATTACCATTTATCTAACTTAATTTTTCATAAGGACTAGGCTCCAAGTTTATGCCCTACAAATAGTTACAGTTATGGTTAAAAGCTAGTATCTATCTAAAAAAATCATATTAAATAGTGTTTTTAAGGTATAATAATTTTATTATGCATTTACAACTCATTTATGAAAAAATTGAATGCATAACAAATTATTATTAATTTTTTGATAGACCAACAACACATCTATGATAATTTTAACAATAACTTTGTCACTCAAATGGCATGTAAAATATGTTTATGTTGATTTAACAAAGCAACATGGGCATCATAAGCTTGTCAATTAGATTATAAATCTGTTTTAAGAAAAATGTCTTTATACAACACCATAATTATTTGTTAATACAATGTAAATAAAAGTAAATAAATAAACAAATCTGTCAAATTTTAATGTAGACCTGACTTAAATATATTATAAGACTAACTCAACTTAATATATAATAATTTAGTATTGAAAACCACTCACTCTCTAATGTACACATAACCATAGAATTATATGTAGAATCATTTTTATATTTAACAAAATGAAGATTGATTAAAAAAAAAAAAAAAAGACATATTAGTTAAGCAAAATATCAATAAAGATAAACTCAAAAATTGCATGAAAGTAAACTTCTCTATTGATTCTCACTGAATTAATAAAATATTACATAAGAATTTTTTAATAAAGCTCAATTTAGAATTAGATTTGATAGGCATAATTAAAAAATATAAATAAATCAAAAGCTACCTAAAGCTAACTATCCTATGTAATATTCAAAAAATTGTTATTTTTAGTAACTTTTGTCTTCTAATTTTTTTTTCTAATTGCTATTTTTAGAAGTTTTGCATGAAAGTTCATATGGGCCTAAAAATATCTACATATCTTATAGAAAATAAAATTATTCTAATGGATGAATTTTAACTAAAGTGCATGTCTAGGTACAAAAATATGATACTTCTAAAAATAGAAAAACAATAAAAAAATACTAAAATACATATTTAGACCCTCAAATAGTTGTATGGCCTTCTAAAAGTTATGAAAACATTCTTAACTCAGTAGAGTTGGTTATGACTGAATTTAAAATTTTTAGATAGTCATTTTGGCACAAAGAAGACCTTAAAAAATATTGAAGACCAAAAGTTATGGCCTTTAGAAGTTTGATCTCCACATCATTCTCCTGTGGTTGAAAATAACTTAGCTCCTGTGAGTTTCCTTAAATAAAACCCTGCCATTTATTCTTGTCACTATTTTTTAGCTTTATTTCTTAAATCCAAGTGTTGTGTTGCTATTGTAATCCTTCTCAATATACAAAATATATTTTATAACTTCTTTGACTTATGTTCAGTATCTTTTTATCCATAACTTATGCTATATTTTCTTTCTTATTGTTTAGTGCACATAGCTACCAATTTATTTTTTCATCTTCTTCCCCTTTTGATGGAGAAAAAATAAGCCAATCTTTTGGAGGCCATAACTTTTGACCTGTAGCTCTGTTTGAGCTCTTCCATGCTTTAAAATGACCATCTTGAAAAAATGAATACTACCCTAAGTGATGATTTCTACTTAGATGTGTTTTTAACATTTTTTTGAGGCCATACGTGATCATCTGAGGGTTTAAAATTAAAGTTTAACTTTGATTGAAATTTATTTTATATGCTAATTATAGTGTTTAAAGTACATCAAGATATTTTTAGAGATAAATTCACTTGCATGTTAAACTTACTATAAATAGTAGTTACTAAAATAGGTTTTTTGAAGATTTTAATTTTTTTTAATATTGAATGTCAACTCTAATTCTAAGTTGATTCTTATTTATGTAAAGTTTATAATTATTCTAATTCATACAATATGAATCAATATTGGTTATTGTTCAGAATCTTGGCCTATTGGATTTTATTTATGTTGATATTATTCGTGTTCATTATCTAATATTAGAGCAACGCTAAATCTTGGAGGTGTAAGAAATGGTGAGAGGATGAGGAGATATTGCATAGATGAAATGAACTATACAATTGCTATAGAGGCATGTGAAAAATTTAAGAAAGGTTATCACTAATCAGGGAAGAAGACAAGGTGGTGATGCAGCCACAAAAGACATAAATTGTGATGAAAAATTTAAAAAGAAGAAAAATAAGATCATCCATCATATATAGAATAGAGAATGGTTCAGGATTTATATAGAATAAATAAAGGAATAAAATTTGATGTTATAGATTATAGAGGTAGTTTAAAACCAAATGAGTTGATATATTGGATGAATAGAATGGAAAATTTCTTTGAGTGGAAGACTATAAAAAATATAAGAAGATAAAGTTTTCATGCATGAAATTGAAAGGTCATCTAACAGTTTGATGGGATCACCTACAAGAAGAGAGATAGAAAAAGGGTAAAGAGAATATTGATTCATAAAAATTATGGAGAAGAAGCTGAGAGAGAAATTTATTCATGTGAATTATACACAAATTTTGTACAAAAAATTTAAAAATTTAAGGTAAAAAGATCACATTATACAAGAGTATACAAATGAGTTTTATAAGCTTTCCATACAAGTAGATCATGATGAAATAGAAGATAAGATGGATACAAATTATGTAAATGGTTTGAAATTTTTTATTCAAAATAAATAAAACATATATAGAATACTTTGCATGGAGGAGAATTATCAATTAGATTTTAAGGTAGAAGAAAAAAATAGATTTTTTTAAAAAAGAATGTGTCTTGTTCCAAGAAGAGGTGGATCCCCTCTAATAAGGGGAAAATGTGGGTTTAATACCACCATTTGTGGATTTAATAATAATAGAGGTGAATCATCACATAGTACAGAAAGGCAAGATGAGAATAGGCAAGGGTTTCAATATCAATAAAGAGGAAGAGGGTTTGAGAGAGGATAAGTTTATGGTGGTGCTAGAGGATGGTTTTTAAATCAATGAAGATATAATATTTTTTATAGATATGGAAAAGAAGGGCATAGGGAATTTGAGTGTCTACATTATCAAGATCAACAAAAAAGGTAAGAGATTCATTCAAGAGTGACTCTAGTTGAGGTTGAGATAGAAGAGAAATATACTAAAATTGCACTAGTAGATATTGGAGAGAATATCTTGATGAGAAGAATAATGATCATTCTAAGGAAAGAACAAGTGTAGAATAAATAAGGTGGTGATGCATGACTGTGATCAAACATTTTTTGAACAAGATGTATTTCAAGTATAAAGGTATGAAAAGTAATCATAGATGGTAGTAGTTGTGAAAATATAGTTTCTAAAGAAATGATAGAGAAACTATATTTTTAATATGAAAAGCATCCTAATCCTTATTAGATTTCATGGTTTAAGAAAGTGAATGAGGTTACAGTAGATAAAAGGTGCTTAATCAAGTTTTCTATAGGAAAAATATATAAAGAAGAAACATGGTGTGATGTTATTTTGATGGATGCATGACATATATTATTGGAGAGACCATGGTAATTTGATATAAAATTAATTCACAATGGATCAAATAACATGTATACATTTTGTAAAGGTGGTATAAAGGTAGTTTTATTACATCTTAAAGAGAAAGAGAAGAGAAAAGGCATTCTCTCTACTAATAAATTTATCCAATATATAAAGGTAGCAGGTTGATGTTATATATTAGTGGCTAAGAATGAAGACACATAGGTTTTGCCAATACCAAATAGAAATAGAAAGTGTGTTGAAAGAATATGAATATGTTATGTATGATGATTTACCAGATTGTTTACCAATAAAGAAAGATATTTAGCATCATATTGATTTGATTCTAGGATCATCACTATCTAATGAAGAAACTTATAGGATGAGTTCAATAGAACATGTAGATTTAAATAAATAAGTTACCAAATTATTAATAAAAATATGATAAGAGAGATTATGAGTCCATGTGCAACACTGGCAATGATAACTCCAAATAAAGATAGAGGATGGAGAATAAGTGTGGATAATAGAAAAATTAATTAAATTACTATCAAGTATAGATTTTTTCTACCTTGCTTAGATGATATGATAAATGTGCTTATAGGAGTAGAATATTTTACCAATATTGATCTAAGGAGTGGTTATTATAAGATTTAAATTTGTGAAAGAGATCAGTGGAAAGCTATATTCAAAACTACAGATGGCTTATATGAGTGAATGGTGATGCCATTCAAATTATCTAATACACCTAGAACATTTATGAGGGTGATAAATATATTTTTACAAGAATATATTGGTAAATTTATGGTTGTTGATTTTGATGATATTTTGATATTCAATAAGAATATAAAATAACACATAAAACAGTTGAGAATGATATTAGATTTGTTAAGAAATGAGAAGGTATATGCAAACTTGAAGAAGTGTAGGTTTATACTGAACAATTAATATTTGGGATTTTTAGTTTTAACAGATAGTGTGAGAATGGATGAAGAAAAGATAAAAACAATTTTTGAGTGGCCTATTCCAAAAATAATTATAGAGGTAAGAAGTTTCCATGGTTTAGCAACTTTTCACAAAAAAATTATTAAAAAATTTAGTAGTATTGTGGAACCAATAACATATTGCATGAGTGGGAAGGAATTTGCATGGACTAGAGTAGCCAAATAAAGATTTGAATTTTTTAATAAATATTACAAAAAGATCAATTTTAGCATTACCATATTTTAACAAAGTGTTTGAGGTTGATTATGATGCTTCATTTATGGGAATTGGTGTTGTGTTGAGTCAAAAAGGAAAGCCAATAACATATTTTAGTGAGAAATTGAATGAGGTAAGAACAAATTATTCTACTTATGATGTTTAAATTCATATAATTATATAATAATTAAAACATTGGAGGCATTACTTGGTGCCTAAAGAGTTTATCCTTTTTACAGATCATGAGGATTTAAACTATGTGAATACACAAAAGAAGTTGAATCGTAGGCATGCAATGTGTGTATCTTTTTGGTAAGGGTATAATTTTATGTTTAAACATAAGATAAAAAAATAGAATCGGGTAGTTGATGCATTGAGAAAGAGAGTAGCTTTATTAACTACTATGGGGAGTGAAGTAGTTGTATTTAAAGATATCAAAGAAATATATGGTATTGATCCATATTTTGGCAAGTTAGTTGAAAAGTATAGGAATCCATAAATAGTTAGGATAAATACTATTAATTATGAGTATCTTATACAAGAAGGTTATCTCTTCAAAGGGAGATAATTATGAATTCTAGTTGGGTCTCTACGATATAATATAATAAGAGAATTACATAGTGGTGGTTTGGCTAGACATTTTATTAAGATGAAGACAATTGATTTGATGGAAGGAAAGTATTTTTGGTTAAATATGAAGAGATATGTGACAATATATGTTTCAAGGTGTAGGATATGTGATATGTCTAAAGGACATGCAAAAATACTGGACTATATATGTCATTACCAGTTCCAAGAGGTTTATGGATAGACTTGAGTATGGATTTTATGTTGAGATTATCAAACACACAATGAGGTAATGATTCAATTTTTGTTTTTGTATTAAGAGTTTTAAAAATAGTTTTTTTCATTGCATGTAACAAAACCAATGATGCCATTAATGTTAAAAAAATATTTTTTAAGGATATTGTGAGATTGCATGGTATTTCAAAAACTATTACTTAAAATAGGAACAAAACTTTTAAGTCATTTTTTGAGAACTTTATGGAAGATGGGTAGTAAGCTACAATTTATTAGTGCATATCACCCACAAACAGATGGATAGGTAGAAGTTATAAATAAGAGCTTGAAAAATTTGTTGAGATGTATAGTGGGAGAAACCCAAGCGATGGGATTTGGATTTACCTCAAGCTGAGTTTATATATAATAGTTCGGTAAATAGATCCATAAAAAAATAGAATTTAAAATTATTTATGAGAGAATTCATATTGGTATTTTAGATTTGGTACAATTACGAATTGTAGATCAAATTTGTGATGATGTAGAAGCATTTACAAAACATATGCAGTAGTTATAAGGAGTAAGAAGAAATTTTCAAGAAAGTAATGAGAAATATAAAATATCATCATATGTTAGAATAAGATCCAAGGTATTTGAAGGAGAGTTGGCAATGGCTTACTTGAGAAAATAACTATTTCTAGAAGGGATGTACAACAAGTTGAAGTGTAAGAAAATTGTGCCATGTATAATTGTGAAGAAAATCAATGATAATGCTTATGAGGTGAGTTTATCAAAGAATTTTGATATCTTTTAAATATTTAATGTTTTAAATTTATATTAATTCCATAAAGAAGATGGTGAAGGTGATGGATGTGAAGAAGTAAGTTGGGATCATCAAGTTCTAAAGAAGAAGAATGAAAAGATAGTACAGGTTTTGGATATGAAAATACTGAGCATAAGGTAAGATAATTATAATAGGTATTTGGTATAGTCGAAAGGATTATAAAAACAAGATAACATTTGGATTATAGAATAGGAGCTAAAGAAGATTGAAAAATAGAAATTATAGTAGTAGAATCAGGGCAACTTGCTGGAGCTGAGTTGTTTTTAACTAGAGGAGAATGATGTAAAAAAATAGTCCAATCTTCTAGAGGCCATAACTTGTGACCCGTAGATCTATTTGATCTCTTCCATGATCCAAAATGATCATATCAAAATGTTCAATGCTTTTCTAAGACATGTTATCTACTTAGAGTTATTTTTGATAATTTTTAGAGGCCATAGGTGATCATCTAAGGATCTGAATTTACCATTGAATAATTTTTTCAAGATGATTTTATTTTTAAAAATTGTATATTTTAAGATCAAAAGTCAACTTCAGTTAAATTTCATCGCATAGAATAATTATAGTGTTTAAATTATTTCAAGGGATTTTTAGATCTATGCACACTTGCATATGAAACTTACTATAAATAACAACTGCTAATTTTTTTTTTAATTTTTTGTTTTTAAATTTGCATTTCAACTCTAATTCCAAGTTAAGGATTATTTAAACATGGTTTGTGTTTTAATTATTTTAAATCATTCAATATGAAACAATACAAGTTATTATTTTTAGAATCTTTTCCTATTGATAATTTATTATTTTAAGTGGTGATGAGGAGGACACAAAATGTGATGAAGAATTTCAACAAGAAGAAGAACAACAAGAACAACCACCATCAATAGAAGAGATGATGGTCAGAGCATTAGAAGGAAGTAATGAAATAATCAAATTTAATGTTCTAAACTATGGATGTAGTTTAAAAGCAGAGGAGTTGATAGACTGGATGAATAACTTAGAGAAGTTTTTCAAGTGAAAAACTATGAGAGAAGACAAGAAAGTAAAGTTTTTATGCATGAAATTGAAGGTTCACATAATGATTTGGTGGGATCACATGTAGAAAGAGAGATAGAAAAAATGTAAAGAGAGGATTAATACATGGAAAAAGATGGAGAAAAAGTTGAGGGAGAAATTTCTTCTTATAGATTATGTATAAACCCTATACAGAACATTTTAGAATTTGAGGCAAAAATATCATAGTATATAAGAATATACAGATGAATTTTATAAGCTTTTCATACAAGTGAAGCATGATGAAGTAGAAGATCATATAGATGCAAGATATGTAAATGGCTTGAAATTTACTATTCAAGATGAATTAAGCATATATAGAATACTTTGCATGGAAGAGGTTTATCAATTAGCTTTGAAGGTAGAAGAAAAAAATAGATAGAATTTTAGAAGAACATATTTTAACTCAAGAAGAGGTTGGTTTAATAAAAATAGAGGTGGGTGTAATACCAATAGAGGTGAATCATCACGTGGTGTAGAAATATAAAATGAAAATACACAAGGGTTTCAATACCAATAAAGAGGAAGATGATTTCAGAGAGGATGATGTTATAGTGGTGCTAGAGGATGGTTTCCGAATTAGTGCAAATCTTGTGTTGTTTATAGATATGGAGAAGAAGGGTACAAATAATTTAAGTATCAGTATTATCAAGATCAAGAAAGGAGGTAAGAGGATTGTCTAAGAGTAAATCTAGTTGAGACTGAGATAGAAGAAATAAATAATAAAGTTACACCAACAGATTTTGGAGAGAATCTCATGATGAGAAGTACATCGATCATTCTAAGGAAGGAACAATTTTAGGATAAAGAAGGTGGTGATGCATAGATGAGATCAAATATTTTTCAAACAAGATGCACTTCAGGTGGAAATATATGCAAATTAATTATAGATGGTGGTAGTTGTGAAAATATGATTTTTAAAGGAACGATAAAGAAACTAAATTTACAAAGTAAAAAGCATCCTAATCCTTATAAAATTTTATGGTTTAAAAAATATAATTAAGTTACATTAGATAAAATGTGCTTAATCAAATTTTCTATAGATAAAAGTTATAATGATGAAATATGGTGTGATGTTATTTTGATGGATGCACATAATGTGTTATTGGGAGGATCATGGCAATTTGATAAGAAAGTAATTCATGATGGAGCAAAGAAAACATAAACTTTTTGGAAATATGGTATAAAGGTAGATTTATTACCTCTTAAAGAGGAAGAGAACACAAAATGCATGCTCTCTACTAAAGAATTTATTCATGATATGAAGGTGGTACATTATTTTTATATATTAGTAGCAAATAATGAAGACACAAAAGTATTGCAAGTACCAATATAAGTAGCAAGAGTGTTGAAAGAATATGCAGACGTTATGTCTGGTGAGTTATCAGATGGTTTACCACCAAAGAGAGATATTCAACATCACATTGATTTGATTTCAGGATCAACTCTACACAATCAATCAACGTATAAGATGAGTCTAATAAAACATACAAAATTAACTAAACAAGTTACTAAATTTCTAAAAAAGAAGGTGATAAAGGAGAGTATGAGTCCATGTGCAACACCAGTGTTTATAACTCTGAAGAAAGATGAAGGATGGAGAATGTGTGTAGATAACAGAGAGATTAACAAAATTACAATAAAGTATAGCTTTTCTATACATCATTTAGATGATATGATGGATGTGTTGGCAAGAGAAAAATATTTTATCAAGATTGATCTAAAGAGTGGTTATTATCATATTAAAATTCATGAAAGAGATGAGTGGAACCCTATAGTCAAGACTAGGTTTGGCTTATATGAGTGGATGGTAATGTCATTTGGATTATCTAATCCACCTACCACATTTAAGATGGTGATGAATAGAATGTTACAAAAATATATTGGTAATTTAGTAGTTGTTTATTTTGATGATATTTTGATACTCAGTAAGACTAAAGAAGAACACTTACAACAATTGATAATGGTAATGGATTTGTTAAGAAAGGATAAGTTTTATGTAAATTTGAAGAAGTGCAGGTTTATGCAAAATAATTTGATATTTTTGGGATTTGTAGGTTTAAAAAATAGTGTGAGAATAGATGAATAAAAGATAAAGATAATTGGTGAGTGGCCTATTCAAAAACCTATTATAGAGGTAAGAAGATTCTTTGATTTAGCAATTTTTTACAAAAAAATTATTAAAAATTTTAGTAGTATTATGGCACCAATAACAGATTGCATGAGAGGGAGGTAATTTTCATGGACTCGAGAAATCACATAAAAATTTGAATTTTTGAAGAATAAGATTACATAAAGATGAATTTAAGTATTACCAAATTTTAACAAATTGTTTAAGGTTCATTGTGATGCTTCATTTGTCAGAATTGGTGTTGTGTTGAGTTAAGAAGGAAAGCCAATAGCATATTTAAGTGAGAAATTGAATGAGGTAAGAAAAAATATTCTACCTATGATGTTAAAATTTATTCAATTGTAAAAACATTAAGACATTGGAGGCATTACCTGGTACCTAAACAATTTATCTTATTTACAGATCATGAGGATTTGAAGTATGTGAATACACAAAAGAAGTTGAATAGTAGTCATGCAAAGTGGCTATATTTCTTGCAGGGGTATACTTTTATATTTGAACATAAATCAAGAAAATAGAATCAGGTAGTTGATGCATTGAGCAAGAGACTAGTGTTATTAACTACTATGGTGAGTGAAGTAGTTGGATTTGAAGCTATAGCAGAATTATGTGATTCTAGTCCATATTTTGGTAAGATAGTTCAATTGTGAAGGAATCCATTAACTGGTGGGATCGATACTATTCATAGTGAGTATATTATACAAGAAGGTTATCTCTTCAAATGGAAATAATTATGATTTCCTTTTGGGTCTCTATGAGATAATATAATAAGACAATTACATAGTCATGGTTTGGATGGATATTTTTGTAAGATGAAGACAATAGCATAAGTGGAGCAAAAATATTTTTGTCCAAAGATGAAGAGAGATGTGACAAGGTATATTTCAATATGTAGGCTAAGTCATGTGGCTAAAGTACATGGACAAAATACTATATTATACATCCCATTACTAGTTTGAAGAGGACTATGGATAGATTTGAGTGTGAATTTTGTGTTGGGGTTGTTAAACACATAGAGAGGTAATAATTAATTTTTTGTTGTTATAGACACATTTTCTAAAATAGTTCATTTCATTTCATGTAAGAGAACCAATAATGCCATTAGAGTTTCAAAATTATTTTTTAAGAATATTGTGAGATTGCATGGTGTTACAAAAACTATTAGTTTAGATATGGACACAAAATTTCTAAATCATTTTTGGAGGATTTTGTCAAACAATATGGGTAATAATCCATAATTTAGTTATGCATATCACCTAAAAATAGATGGATAGATAGAAGTTGTGAATATGATCTTCAAAAATTTGTTGAGATGCATAGTGAGAGAGAAGTCCAAGAATGGGACTTGGCTTTAACACAAGCTATGTTTGCATATACCAATTCAATAAATAGATCAACATAAAATTCACCATTTCAAATTTTTAATAGCATAAATTATATGGTTATTTTAGATTTGGTACAACTACCAATTGTAGATCAAGTTAGTGATGATGGAGAAACATTTGCAGAGCATTTATAGTAGTAGCAAAAAGGAGTAAGAATAAAGTTATAAGAAAGTAGTGAGAAATATAAAGTAGAAATAGATGTAAGAAGAATATTCAAGGTATTTGAAGAAAGAGAGTTGGTAATAGTCTATTTAGGAAAAAAAATATTTCCAAAGGGCATGTACAACAAGTTGAAGTACAAAAAAATTAGACCATGCAAAATTGTGAAGAAAATCAATGATTATGCTTATGAGATGAGTATACCACATAATTTGTATGTCTCCCCAGTATTTAATATTTCAAATTTATATGAATTCCATGGATAAAATGTTGAAGGTGAGAAAGATGATGAAGTAAATTGGGATCAACATGTTCCAAAGAATAAAAAATAATGCATGTTTTGGATATGAAGACAGTGAGTACAAGGCAAGGGAGTTATAAAAAATATTTGGTATAATGGGAATAATTGTGGAAAGAAGATAACACTTAGATTACAAAATGGGAGCTAAAGAAGATTGACAAATAAAAATGATATTAGTAGAATTAGGGCAACTCATAGGAGCTGATTTGTTTTCAACTAGAGGAGAATGATGCAAAAAAATTAGGCCAATCTTATGAAGGCTATAATTTTTTATCCATATCTCTATTTGATATATTCAATGCATAGAAACAACCATCTCAAAAATTTCATTGCTTTTCTAAGCTATTTTTTTTTACTTAGAGGTGTTTTCAATATTTTTTAAATGCCATATGTGATCATCTAAGGGTCCAAAATTACCATTTAATGATTTTTTTATAATTTTTTATTTTTAAAAATTATATATTTTTAGGGCCAGACATCAAATTCACTTAAATTTTGTCCTATATGCTGATTATAGTGTTTAGAGTATTTTGAAAAAAATTTACAGCTGCGCATGCTTATATGCAAAACTTAGTATAAATAATAGCTAGTAAAAATAACAATTTTTTTCATATTTTATTTCTTTTCAAAAATTTGCATGTAAACTCTAATTATTATTTGAGGCTTATTTAAACATGGTTTGGGTTGTAATTATTTCAACTCATTCAATATGAATAAATACAAATTATTATTTTTAGAAGATTTACCTATTGATAATTTATTGTCTTGATAGTTTTCGAGTTCATTATCAAATTTACTATTTGTAGATTCTAAAATCATTGTAGTCAGTCCATGTTAACATATGTTTTTGAGACATTTAATCATACAATTCTCTTACCTTATATATATATATATATATATATATATATATATATATATATTGCATACAATTTTATTATAATATTTTTAATGAATATAAAATATGATAATTATCATCTTTTTATTATGATTTAATATTTGTATATATCTTTGGGAAGCTTAAAAATATTTTAAGTACAAACCCAATTGCAAAATATAGTAACAATATAAAAATGGAACATTAATTTTGATAAAATGTGTTCAATTTTATTCAAAACATTCATTCATAGATTGCTCCCTGATCAATTTTCTAAAACACATAAACTTAATAGAAACTAGCCAAAATAAAAAAATAAAAAAATGCACTTGTTCCTCTGCTATCAAATTATTTCCAAAATCCATCAAACTAACTCCCTATATTGAATTAATTAATTTTTTTCCTCTTCAAAATGATCTCTATCATTTTTGTTGGACAAACATTTTAAAAATAAGAGAAGGTGTATGATTTTTTATTTTTTTTCAAATTTAGTGACAAATTGATATCAAAAGAAAAAATTCAAAAAGTTGAGATCTTTTATGAATGTCAAAATGTCAATGTCCATTCATGCATGTATAAATTTTTATTTCCATTCAATTCATCCTTTATTAACATCTACAATAGTATATATATCTGTGAATAGAACTAAAAAAATAAATTTCGATGTCAATTGAGAAAGTTTGTAGATTTTCAAAGTAATTTGAAGTTTATAGCAAAACAAACATTGAAATTTGTGTTAAATTTTGCAATGTTATGACCAACAGTTGTATTATGTTTTCAAATAAGACCCTAATAACATCATAAATTTAATTGATAAATATGGTGGAAGAGGGGTTGTTTTAAAACTATTTTATTTTAAATTAAATTATATTTGATTTAGTATAATTGTATCATATGATGCCCTTACTTCAAGTGCATTGGTTACTTGGTCGACTTCTCATAACCTTTTATACCATGTACCTTTGGCGTAGTTATAGGTAACATGCAACATAAATTCTATTCTTTGATCTTTCACATAGTCCTTTGTATCATGTGCCTCCTATGTAGGACCAATAAAAATCCATGCTTTGTGGGCATTTGCATAGTTGCTAGCATCATATGCATCTCATGCAAGGCTAAGATATATGTGACACATCTCAAAAGAAAACATTTCACACTCTTTTTGATGGGCTCAAAGCACATTGGTTTTAAAAGCTTAACTAGTGTGAGGTCAAGAGAAAACACCCCCTTTTGCAATTTAATCTCCCACACCAAATTTTGAATGATCAATTTCATTATCATTTAGTTTAAATCCTTGTTTTGTGCAAAGTAAAATTCATGCACATGATGCACCCTACAAAACATGTGCCACACATACAACAATTGTATAACATTGACCTACCTCATAGCACATGCACAAAGTCACAACCTTTGCACAACATTCTTAGCATACCATGCATTTAGGGGTCAAGTTATGTAGTTGTTGGAAGGTGAAAAGTCACGTGTGGAATTTCCAACAATTACATTTTCATGGTGATTCTTTAGCCCTCATATCTTTGTACTTTATGTACACATATTTGTAGAATTAGATAGTAGGTAGGTAGTAATAAAGTAGACAAACATGTATTTTTTCAAGAATATGACATGTATAGAGTGCACATATCAATATAATTTTTTATTTCAATTTTACTATATTTTCAGTCTAATTTAATATTATATATATATATATATATATATATATATATATATATATATATATATATATATATATATATATATATATATATATATATATATATATATCACATCTAAATCCTCATTTAAAATATTGCTCTTTATACCCTAAAAATCCAAATCGATATTTTCTCTATATAAATTTTTTTGATATTTTACCAACAAAATTTTCTCCTAATCTAACAACATAAAAAGAAGATTGGCTATAGCTAAGCAGTTGGAAAACTCCTAAGTTATTAGGAAGCCACTCTTCCCAAAAAATTGAACTACCCCAACTCTCATCCTTTGTATAGTTGGGTCATACCACTATCCAATATGGCTCACCCTAAATCACTCTCATACAAAAGTCACTCAATAATTTTAAAGAGATGTGGTTCATAAAACAATCTCTTGCATATCTGATAAGACTCTGGTGGTATCAAATTGAGTCTAGCTTGATATTTACATGGATGATTTCAACTATAAAATTTATAAACATAGACAACCTCAAGCATGGGAATAAGTAAATATTGGAGATGTTTGTTTTCAAAATTTATTTCATCATGGGACCGCATCTAGTGACTCATGCAAGAGAAGGAAGATATGAACATCAATGAGAAGAAATTATGGATGAAAAATCATGAGTCATATTGTGGACTAGAGTACCATTACCTTATTTTAATAGAGTATGGTGACACCTATAAACTACAGTAATATTTTCTTGTTAGGTATTACAATAATATATTCTTGTTATACGATCTTAATGGTGTAATAGTGTCACCTTCGCATTGATTGACATTAATGTACTTGATGTTTAATAATCACATGTTATTTAGTGTTAAACTGTATTTATTCAACGTCTATCAATGTTATAGAATCTTTACTTAAATCCATTTTACACTATATTTTTTCCACATCTGGACATCAAAATTGGGTCATATGTTGTGTTACAAAGTAAGCTTATTCTAAAGAGACAAGTATGCCCTATCAATAAGGGGTCCATAGCTATTAACTATATAACATAGTTTTTCATAAATTTGATCTATAAATTTCCCTCTAACTTAATATGGATATCCCCATAAGGGTTGAAAATGAATACACAATGAATTCCATGATATAACAATGGCATTAGAAGTTCTTAGCACCTATGAATGTAAGTTCTAATTATTTTCTATTATGAATGTAAGTGCTAATTATTTTCTACATTAATTAACGGGTGTTTGAGGTCATTCTCCAGTACCTATGAATGTATGTTCTAAGTATTCTTTAAAGGAATTAACTAGTGTTCGAAGTCATTTTAATTTTTTTAGTTTCTTGTCTAAGAATAGATAATCTTTTATAGTTTTGTTGGGAGTTACAATGTTTTGTTATATAAGGTTTTGATTTTTTATGATAGGAACTTTAAGTGTAATTTTTTTAATTTAAGAATAGAGGATCTAATATAGTTTTGTTGGGAGTTACAATGTTTCATATTATAAGGTTTTGATCTTTTATAAAAGAAACTTTCAATGTAAATTAGATAGAAGATCCTCATAAAAAACACAACCATGAATGACTTCAATGAAAAGGGAAGATATGTTGGGTTTGGTTATAAATCTTTACATTACTTATTGTTGGCACTCCATGAGCTTTTTTAGCCTCAATTAGTAGTTTTCATGTGCGAGCACTAGAGGGCAAAAGATGATGATAATGTTGAATTCTGTCTTTGAAACATAAATGACAATCGAAAGGGATGTCAAATTCAAATGGTTGTTCCTATATGAAATTTTCAATCTTTAAAACAACATTTTTAATAAAAGTTGGTTCACATTCATCATTACACAAATGTTTGCATAAAAAATATATTGATCTAAATAGAAATTTCAAAAATTCTTTTGATAAAAATATTAAAAACATTAATATATCTCTAAACATCACCTTTTCAATATTATAACTCTTTAAAAGTAATTCAAATTTTAAAGTCACAATCTATATTGAAATGAAACAAACTAATTTCAATATCTATAAAATAATACTTTTGAAAACCATTTAAAATCCTTTAAAAAAATATTATAAAGAAAAAATTAATTAATTAATAATACATATAAAAATTATTTAATTTTTTTTATTAATATAATAAATTATGAGCTTGAACTCATTAAAAACGTATCAAATTCTTAAGAAAAGGCTTTTCACATAAATTTTTGCATTTCAAGTTGAACTGTTTAAAAATAAATTTCATTATTTGTTATTTATTGAAAATGAATATAAAGACACATGTCATGAACACTAAACTTATCTTATCCTTTTAGAGATCCCTACCTTTTGTAACCTTATGTCTCTTATTAAATATATCCACCTTTCTTGTATATTGTTTTGGTTTCAATAAAGCCTCATTTACACTCCAATCTATTATCACTTGATGTCTACAATTTTTTTTTTTGACTTAGATCATGGTTGTTCTAATATATTAAATTTATAAAAATAATATTATAAAGGTAAAGAGTAGAGATGAACTTACATAGATATTTATAAGAGGTTTTTTTTAAAAAATTAAATTTAATAATTTATAAATTAATTAATTAATTAAATGAATTTATTTATTATATATATTTATAAATTGAATATTTAATTGTTTAATGATATATTTAATATTTTTGAGTGATTATAAAATTTAATTTGTAAATTTATTTGATATTTACATTCCTACAAATAATGATGTTTGTGTTAAGTAATAAAATTAAAGAGCTAAATAAGTTAGAATTATTTTTAATTAATGGTAAATGGCAAGGTTTGAATAGGTCCCATCTCAATTATGAAAAATAAGCCTCTAGTCAAGAGGAAAAAACTATAAGAAGTGAAATTAGATATACATTAAGAACATTTTTCTATACACAACAAATAAACAACCAACAAACAAACTAGATATAATGAATTACTTATCCCAATCTTTTAAGACGATGTTCGATTCTTTAAATAGATTGTTGAGAACATATTCAATGTCCCATACCACTCTATTATCTAGCTACACAATTTTCTCTTTTTCCAAAACCTTGACCCTCTTCCTTGTATGGATGTTGCTTTGCTAATCTTTACATGCCTTAATAATTTCCTTCAAAAAACTTATTTTAAAAAGACAATCCCTAATAGTGACTTTACTTATTTGTACTAGGTTGTGGATTGGACCTTACATAGAAGCCACACCTTCACCTCCATCTCCAAATTATTAATTTTAGCTTCTAACTAAAGTAACATAGGAGCCACACCTTCACCTTCATCAAAACCACAAACATTGGATTTGCCCCTAACATAAATATTGACATTAGTATCCTTGATAATCAAAGACATAAATTTTTTATGAAGGTTAATATCTGTAGTCAAGTATTTAAGCCTTTCATTAATACTTCCACCATCCGATTCCTCCTCCCTTTCCATCCTCTTATGATCCTCATCCAAACCAGCCACCAAAACATCTCTCTACAATGCATCTTCCTACTTAACCTTAGTCTTTTGCACCTCAACCAGATTATCCTCTAACAGTATAAAATCCTTCTCATCATAATCATTTGCATCCTCTAATTCCTCATTCTCAAATTCAAATACAATAAAACCCCTCATCTTCTATGCAAGAAATTTAGGAGTAGTCACAAGGGATTTTTAAGGATTTTTAATGGTAATGGTCTTATGAGTATAGCCTTTACCCTATGCTTTAGAATTCTTTACCCCTTCCCTCGAGTATAAACCAAATTTTAAATCAATAGAAGGCCCCAATTAAGGAACTTAGCAGAGCCATACAAAAGGAAAATGAGGACCGAGTGTTAGGTAAATGGGCTTTCCACAACTACACTTTAGTAATTGAGTGCTTAAGAGGCATTAACCAAAAAAGGACAAACTTGTAGGAACATTATGCTTGAAGTGATTCAACAAGGGAAAATGATAAGAAAAAACAAAACCATACCTCCCCTCAAGTGTTAAATACACTGTAATCTACTTCTTCATTTCATGGTAAGGCATGGGCAAGCACTCACAAACAAACCTACCATGGAAAGGTATCATTTCTTCACCAGGAACCAAAAATTTCTGCATTTCCTCAGCATTTTCCCTCTCATTTTTAAAATTTTCGTCCAACATGTATTAATCCCAATAATATGAGCAACCAGATATTTTGTAACATCTCTCTCAGTCACAATTCTAGCATTCTGACCTTTAGCAAAGTAGATTGAGAGTTGTGTGTCACTGCCACAAATTCACTTTATATAATTAGACAATCCACCATCCTTCAAAATAGGCCAAACAACCTTGTTCTTCTTCACATTATCACAAATTAACACTCAATATTTTTTATATATTTTAAAATTTTATTTAAATTCATCCAAATCAATCATCTGATATATTTTGTATGGCCTTTAAAATCATTATAAATATATTGTAATATTTAAATGAAAGTTAAATAGACAATTAAAAATACGAAAATTTGGAAGAATGCTAATTTGCAAAACAATTGGCCTTTTCCTTATAAAACAATCAGCCACTCTAATAAATCTGACAATGAAGAAACCTTGGATGCAAGCATAACTTCATATTCTGCTTGGCGTTGCCATATTCAAGGAAGACATTTGGTTTAATGAGTAGCCAGTTGAACTTAGATGTAAAAGCACGCTTATTATCATAGTTAACATCATCATGATCAGATCCTCCTCTGAAAGATCGACAACGATAAAATGTGAGGAATGTTCAGGGCATTAATCCCAAGCTTCAAGGCCTTAAGTAAACTTCGAACAACAAAATGTAACTCTTAGTGGAGAATGAAAGAAGATTTTTTTATCCCTGGGCGTTGGCTTCATTCTTCATTTTCTTGGGGATGAATCCACATGAGATTAGAAACATCTGACAAAAACGATTTGACAGAGATGAAAAAATTATTTCATGATTACCTTAAAGAAACCACTCTTAAAACAGAAATAAGATTTATTAGACAAGAAGTAATATTGGTTCGGCTCGACCTGACAAAACTGAAAATTATCATCATTAAATCCGGTTGAGCCGAACCAACATCACATCCTATCTTCTACTTCAGAATTTTATCGCACCACGATCGTTAAGTGGATTACGAAACTCTACATATAATGACTACTCCAAATACCACTAGTTGTTTGTGAAACACAGAAAACAAACCCGGTAGTCCTGGCATGGGTACATGTACTTTTCCATAACATAATGTAAACCAACATGGCAGACATGAGATCGCCGCCCCATTATCCAGAGCACCTAAATTTTTCAATTGTAGAATTCGAAAGGTCGATATAGGTTAGAATATTAGGTTTTAAAGAACGTGCATTGACCATAGGCTGCACTGTAGAACTGGTGATTTTGGTGGAATAAAAATAATTTATAAAAGCAGTAGCCGTCTTAATCTGAAAGTTATCTTAAATTCGACATAGAAAGACTGACGTTCCAAGATACCTTAACCAAAAATGTTTAAAAAAACATCAATAAAAAATATGGAAAACTCTTCCCTTTACATAAATAATGAACGCCTTCTATTATGTATTTTTGAGGAGCCCAAAGCTTTTCTTTATCGAACACAAAAATACATTTTTCCACGGGAAGTTTGGTTGTAATTGCTTCCTTGTTTATGGGGGTTCTCTTTTTAAAATTTATTTATTTTCAAAAATTAGAAGTTTATCTTAAAGACACGGGCATGTCTCATAGTCTGAGAATTTTATTTTATCATACTATTATTTATGTATGGTTTGTTATTTTAATAGTAAAAAGAAACTTAAGTGTTTATCAAACATTGATAATAGTTTGTTATAGTGAAGATAAGAATATATGTATCATAGACTTATTTTCTATTAAAAATGATTGTAAGATAAAATTGAAAATAGTTTTAAGATAAAAATGCATAGTTAAATATATTATATATTACAATTTTAATATGACATCACAATTTAGAAGTCAAATTTGTAGTTTTTTTAAATGTGAAAACAATTGTAAATGATTATGTTACTAGTAAATTTTAGAAGATATATGTTAAATAAAGTATCATTGTTTTAATTTTTTCATCATAATACGATGCAATTTCTATCAGTAAATTTCACTAACATAATCAAAATAACAACCTTTGAAAAAATAGAACTCTAAATTTTAGATTTGATACACTTTTAATCATACAAATGACACCATGTGACATCTACTCTTTATATTAATTTTTTATCATCTCAAATTCTCAATATTAATGTTTGAATTATTTATATATATATATATATATGTATGAATGATGTTCGTTATTTAATAAAAAAAACCTATCACTATATCATATTAATTTATAAAATAAAGATTAATTTATTAATATTTAATTAAAATCAAAATTAATATTTATCATAAATTTAGTTTAAAAAAAAATGTTAGCAATATCCGAAACATTAAATTATGGATAACGGTGGTCTTGAAAGTAAGTTTGCATGTATCAATAGCGGTCCAATGAAGTTCGTAGTTGTTCCAATTTATACTTTGTGGGATGAATATTAGCTATTGCTAATGAATTCAATGTAACCTTTTGGAAGTATAATTTAAATTGGGTGGTTATATGTAGGGCTGTTGGAAGTTATGGTGGAGATGCAAGACAAAATAACACTAATTTATGTTTATTATTAAACTTTTTAATTTATAAAAATGATAAAATAGATAACTAGTATTTAATTATATGTGATTGAACACCAATATCATAATGTCATATATTTAAGAACGTCAATTTCTTGTAAAATTGTGTTACATACTTTACCTACTAATAAACATTAAATCCATTTAAAAAGAATTGGATTTCATTTAAATTTAATAAAAAAGTAATTGATTTTTCATCTTCAAAATTATTTTCAATTTTAAATATATTTGAAAAATATTAGAAATAATATATTTTTTCAAATAAATTTACATTGAAATATAAATTGTACAACCAATCTATTTATCTTAAAAGGATTTAAATGTGATCATTATTTTTTTATTTTAAAAAAATTAATAATTTTTTTTCTTACAATAATTTTTTTAATTTTTAAAAATTTAACCTCTTCTTTCATCTTTCTTTTTGCTATACCAAATCTCATCCTCAATTACATTTTCAAATGATAAATGTTTTATAAACATTTAAAAATTAAAATTTTATATATACATTTACAAATGTATACAATCCATCTAAATCACTTGAATAAACCTATAAAATTTAGTTAAGATTTTGGAGCTTAAACGCTTAAATGTTAAACCTTAAACATTTAATCTTAATCTTTAATTGGAATTTTAAAATCTTTTTATAAGTTTATGAATTATGAAGTTTTAAAAGCTCTATGGTTTATGAATCATGAATTTAGCTTTACGATTTGAGTCTAAATTGTGGTTTTCAAAAGTTGTTCCAATTTGAGGGTTATATTTTAGAATATTGAAAGAATTAGGATTTAGGGCTTGTGAATTTAGAGTTATGATTTATGGTAAGTTACCATAGTTTTTTTAATTAATTTTTAGGATTTAATTTAAATGGACACATAATAGATGTTATTTTTATTTTATAGAAGGGTAAAGGTTTAAAAAAAATATGTTATTTGATTTTTTTAAATAATTAATAATAAAAATTTATTATTTAATTTCATAATTTATAATTTAATTATTAATTTTATTTGATAATTAAATCATATTAAATACTATTTTTAAGGTATAATAATTAATATGACACATTTATAACTCATTTATGAATAAATTGAATGTTTAATAAATTTTTTTTATTGAGTTTATGATAAACCAAAAATATATCTATGACAATTTTAATAATAACTTGGTCACTCAAATGACATGTATAATATGTTTATGTTGATTTAACGATGCAACATGGGTATCATAAGCTTGTCAATCAGATTATAAATTTGATGTAAGAAAAATGTCTCTGTACAATACAATAATGATTTGTTAATGCAGTGTAAGTAATAAATAAATAAACAAATATATCAAACTCTAATGTAAACATAACTTAAATATATTATAAGACTAACTTAAAATATAATAAATTAGTACTGAAAACCAATCACTCACTAATGTATACATAAACTTGGAATTATATAAAGAATCATTTTTATATTGAATAAAATAAAGATTGATAAAAACACATATTAGTTATGTAAAATATCAATAACTATCAACATAAAAATTTCATGAAAGTAAACTTCTCTATTAATTCTCACTAAATGAATAAAATATTACATAAGAGTTTTTCAATAAAGCTCAATTTATAAGTGTAGTTGATATGTATAATTAAAAAATATAAATAAATTAAAAGTTACCTAAAACTAACCAACCTATACAATATTCAAAAAATTCTTATTTTTAGTAAATTTTATTTTTTAATAAAAATTTAATTGCTATTTTTAGAAGTTTTGAATGAAATTTCATATGGGCCAAAAAATATCTACGTACTTTATAAAAAATAAAATTAGTCTTACAAATTAATTTTAACTGAGGTTCATGTCTAGGTACAAAAATATGATATTTTTAAAAATAGAAAAATAATGAAAAAAATACTAAAATGCATTTTTTGACCCTCAAATGGTTGTATGGCCTTCTAAAAAGTTATGAAAATATCATTAACTAGATAGAATGGGTTATTGCTGAGTTAAAAAGTTTGAGATCATCATTTTTTCATAAACAAGGGCACAAATGAAGTTATGGACCAAAAGTTATGGCCTATAGAAGATCGATCTTTATATTATTCTTAGGATGTGGTTGAAAACAACTCAGATCCTATGAGTTGCCTTAATTATAGCCCTACCATTTATTTTTTTCACTATTTTTTATCTCCAATTCTAAAATCCCAGTGTTTTCTTCCTATTGTAATCCTTCTCACCATAAAAAATATGTTTTATAACTTCCTTGCCTTGTGTACATTGTCTTCTTACCCATAACTTATGCTCTCTTTTATTCTTCTTCTTTGGTGCCTATTTCTACCAATTTATTTCTTCATCTTCTTCCCTGGAAATCATATAAATATAAAACATTAAATACTGGAGAGATATCAAAATTCTATTGTAAAATCACCTCATAAACATTGTCGTTGATCTTTTTCATAATTCTACACACTCTAATTTTATTATACTTCAACTTTTGTCTATGCCTATTCTAAATCTTTATTTTATCAAGTAAACCATCACTAAATATCCTTATTAAAATATCTTTGACTTCTTCTTACATATACTTCTACTTTATACTTTTCATTACTTTATGTTAGATTTTTCCTTACTTCTTTCAACTATTGTAGATATTTTTCAAATGCTTCTACATCATAATTAACTCACTTTAACATTGATAATTGTACCAAATCTAAAACACCCATAATTTTTTATCCATAAATAATATGAAATTGTTATATTTCTATTGACTTATTCACTAAGATATTATATGCAAACTCAACATGTGGTAAATCCAAATCCTATTACTTGGGCTTATCTCGAATTATACATTTCAATAAAATTTCCAAGCTCTTATTTACAAATTTTTCCTATATGGCTATTTATAGGTGGTATGAACTATTCAATTGTAACTTAGTTCCCATCTTCTTCCATAAAATCCTCTAAAAAATACTTATAAATTTCATTTCCCTATCTAATGTAATGGTTTTTAGAATACCATGTAATATCATAACATCCTTAAAAAATTGTTCTACAACTCTAGTGGTAGCATTAATTTTATTACATGTAATAAAATGAACCATCTTTGAAAACCTATCTACATCAACAAAAATTGAATCATTATCCCTCTACATGTTTGATAATATTAACACAAAATCCACATTAAAATATATCAATGGTCCTTTTGAAACTTGTAATGCCATGTGCAATCATTTATTATTTGTATGGTGTTCAACCACATGACATATTCTACATCTTGAAACATACCTTGCCACATTTATGTTTATATTTGGCCAAAAATACTTCTCATCCAAGAAAGATATTATCTTAGTTATCCTTACCAAAATTTCCAACCAAAAAATCATAATGAAATTGTCTAATAATATTATCTCTTAGAGATTCAACTAGAATACATAGTTGTTTTCCCTTGAAGAGATAACCATCTTATATAAGGTATTTATCACGAATAGTACCTGTCTCACCTAATAATGAATTCTTTCATTTCTTAAATATCTTTGTAAAATATAGATCAATACTATATAATTATTTAAAAAATTCAAATCCAACTATTTATCTTACTATAATAGCTAATAAAGCCACTCTCCTACTCAAAGCATTAACTCCTTGATTTTGCATTTCTAATTTATGTTTCAAAAAAAAAATCATATCCCTACAAGAAATACACACACTTTACATGTCTACTATTTAATTCGTTTTGAGTGTTTACAAACATCAAGGCCTCATGATCTATAAATCAGATAAACTCTTTAGGCACCAGGTAATGCCTATAATTTCTTAATTATTGTACAATGGCATAAAATTCAAAATCATATATAAAATGTTTTTTAATTACATTTCTCAATTTTCACTAAAATATGTTATTCGCCTTCCTTCTTGACTCAAGACATCACTAGTTCCCACATGTGAAGCGTTAAAATCAACCTCAAATATTTTATTAAAATCTAGTAATAATAAAATAGATTTCTTTGTAATCTTCTTCTATGACTACTCAAAGCTTTATGTTGCTACATTTTTCGGTTTAAATTATTTTCCTCTCATGCAATCTTTTATTGG
>JARHVA010000212.1:740000-972500 GCA_037957365.1 Torreya grandis
GAGTATAAATCCTTAGCTACAAGTGCTTGATTATTTAGTTGAGCAAAGTCAAGCTAGAACATCTTCACAATGCAAGATGCTCTTGAAACAATTTTTGAATATTTTGAATTATCTTTGTTTAGACATATCTTTTTACTTCGTTTGAATTCAAAACCAACCTTTAGGTTGTGCTCAAGTAACTCCATGATAGAGAGTATATTCTTTATGAGTCCTAAGACATACATGACATTGAAGGTTTTTTAAGCATGTTATCTAAGTGGTAATGATATGTTATCAATTGCTTTAAAATGATAGGATGAATCATCACCCAAACAGACATGATTTTTAGGAGAGGTCTCATTCATACTATAAAACCAATCTTGTCTTGCATTTATGTGTCGAGTTGCACCAAAATTTACATGCCAAATAGAACTTTGTGAATTTGATTCTTCATGAAACTCTGTGGCATATACAAAGTCCTCATCAGAGTGGGTGTCTTATTATTCAATAATGTTTCCTTACTAATTTGTTGTCTTCTTCCAATTACTGTTCTTCTAACCTTATCCTTATTTTATATGTGATAATTGTTGGTTATTGGGATTCTTGTTTCTTGATGAGTCATGTTTAAATGATTTATAATAATAATCATTTAGGTCATGGAATTTCCTTCCACAAACGAGGTAAAATTTATGTTCTCTATTCCACTTTTTATTTTGCTGATGACCTTGATTTTATTTAGAAGACTTGATCTAGCTCTTCCCTTTCTATTGATGAAAGGCTAGAACATCTTCTTCTTCTTCTTCTTCTTCTTCTTCTTCTTCTTGATAATAGGTACAAGAGATTTATCTTTAAATTTTTCACCCAATTCTGTGAGCGAGGCCCTCTAGGTTTCAACACATCTTAGAAAAGATTTCACTTTTTCACTACCCTTCAATTTGAATGAGCTAACTCTATATATGGATAATTTTTATTTCATTTTTTCCTCATATACAATTTCGATCTTATCCCAAGCTTCCTTAGCTATGGTAGCCTCATGGATATGAGGTTATACCTCATCCAATATCCTGACCATTAAAATCAAAATTGCCTTCTATTTTACAATTATCAAACTTATGCTTTTGATTAGTGTTAGAGGTATGTCAGGTAAATGTTCCGCTAATAAAAGAATAAATGTCCTCAATTAAATATGTGTCTTGATGTTAATTTTTCAAGTGGCATAGGTATCATCGCATAGATGCTAAGTCTGGCAGAAAGAATTTTGGACCATTTCCATTCCTTGTGTATAATATGACAAAAGGTGATAGATTAGTTTCTTATCACTCTAGGTATCAAGGACTCCCTTTTTATATACTATCAAACTAATATACTAAACCTTTCTATATACACACCCTTCCTATATACATGTCTATACATGGAAGAATTTTTTCATGCTTTTATATACCTAATTGTACATAAAAGAAGCATAGATGTATGTGAAAGAGAATAGTATGTGGTACCTAGATAGTAGTGAAAGAGGTTCACCCAATAATTTGCAGTTTCTTAGGTATAATTTTACATATGTGGGAGTAACTTCCCTATATACTTTGAATTTCCATTTATCAAGATTTATCCCTATCAATTGAATCAAACATGTAAAAGAGGGATGACTAATGAAAAGTTTAACCTTATTTATCCACGATGGTTTATAGGGATGATTCCTAGACATTGATGTTGCGTCTATATTAGGCTACTTATTTTCCAAGTCAATCAAAAAAATTTATCCATAAACCAAGTCAGTGGCATTCCTTACATCGAACATTACGATTATGCAAAATACACTATTTTATTTTATTCCTTGTTTCAAATGTAATTTTTGTAGGAAAAAGGTTTTTACAATACTTTTGCAAATAAAATATTACAATTTACAAAAAAATACTAATTTCATTTAATCAATAAAAAGATTATCCCCAACCATTTACTTTATTTATTTATTTTTTATGATTTTACTAGATAAATTTAACTAACCACAACTAAATTTAGTGGAATTACAAAATTTAACAAAACGACTCCCAAAAAAAAAAAATTTAAAAAATCTAAGAGTTCTTTTGGGAGGGATTTGAACCTCTCACTTACACTTTCCTAAAACATAGATCTACCAACACCCCTAAGCATCGTTTCATGTGCATAGAAGTAAAAACCTTATATTTAAAGACTTAAGACTACAATTTATGAGGAAAACCTTACCTCTTTTGGAATACCACGGGTTGGTATAAAAGCATTTTTGAGAGAAATTTGCAGTAAAGAAGATGAATTTGACGGTGGTTTTTAGGACATATAGAGTGGTTTTGAACAACAAAGGGTCGTGTTGGCATTTTAGAAGGAATCCCAAAGCTCCAAAAAAATATATATATAAGCTCAATGGTGAAGTAATATACTTATTTTCTACGCCAAACATTCAATTGATTGTTTTTTCACGTCCTTGAAGAATTGTTGGAGTTTTAAAGAGCAGATAAGAATATTGGAGGGCTGAAATATAAATAAGAATGCTTAAGTTTCATATGTAATATTTGTATTCAGGTAACTTAGAAAAGCTTACACAAGAACTATTTATACAAGCTTAGAAGCTCGTAAATAGGGAGAAACAAACTAACAGAGATCCCTAAATAATAGGATCACTAACCAAAAAAATTTGTGACCTATTATCATTAGTGAGTCGTTTTATATTCCAACAACTTCGCGTCATTACAAACAACATGAATTATCCTTACAATCGTTCCATTATTTTGTCATAATTCATGTTTCTTCTCTATATTATTACCACATATTGTAACTGAGAAAGAATTTCGAGGTTCCTTCATAAGGAAATGTACAATTATCAAATCACAATAGAGAGAAGATAATTTTTATATGTTGTGTACATTGAAAATATTATAATAGAAATGTATATAAAATTTGATGTATTTATGAAAGGTGATTTTTTGTTAAATCTCTTTAAAAAATATGATTAGATGGATTACAGTGATTTTAAGATGTTAAAAAGTGTATTTTACTAAGATATTCTCATAATATTTCAATCAATCAATCTTTAAAAAAATATCCTAACCAATTTAAAAATAATAATATACATTTTACATATCCTAATAGGAATGTATACATAATAAACATAAATTATTTAAAGAAAATATATAAAAAAGGTAAGATCCTATATAATAAATATAAATTATTTAAAAAATATATCAATAAAATATGATCGCATGAAATATAATGATAGAATTACAACATTTAATTGTTTTTAATGAAGAGATAATGATACTATCATTATGGTCTAGTATGAATTAGTATCTTAACATTAAATCCATTAATCTTAAAAGATTAGGTATTGTATTTTGCCTTTTTTAAAGTAAATGGTTTACAATTTTGTAGAAAATGTTTTAGGGCACTTTTTGTTGGATAAGCGCACACGACAATGAATAATATATTTCATCCTTGTTGTGTATATCTTAAAATAATTCTATTACATTTTACAATTTCAAATTCCTTCTTTATGTCATCATCATTTTGTAATTTAAATTGTATTAGAGCATTTGTACCTTCAGTCTTGTAAGGTTTCCATATTGAAGCATAATAAAAGCAGTTATTTATTACAGGATGCAGTTATAAACATTACATGATAGATATGTATGGAAAATGCAGAAATGTATACAAGATATAACTTTTTTTTAAAAATGTGGCAATATATATAAACCTTGGGATTTATTTGAAATTTGTTTTTGACAAAATATGGTTACATGGATTATAATGATATTTGGAATTTAAAAAATAGATTTTACGAAAATTCTTTCAAACTCTTGAATTTAATTAATTCATATAAAACATATCTTAATGAATTATATAATAATAATAAATATTTTACACATCTATAAATATGTATACAAAATTTGAGAACATATCCAATACATTTTATACACGTGTACAAAATGTCTCAACTAAATGTGGTCAAACGAATTACAATGATAGATATAAAAAATTTAGTTTTGATTTTTGAAGAGGCTTAGATATTAGCATCATTGCCCAATAAGTTAGTATCTTAACATTAGTGAGAATGATCTTAAGGGAAAAGTGTTTCTCGTTTTCAATAAGTTAGTATCTTAACATTAGTGAGAATGATCTTAAGGGAAAAGTGTTTCTCGTTTTGTCTTTTTTTTTTGGTTAAGTTTTTATACATTCTAAAATATTTATTAAAGAAAATTTAATTAGGAAATGTTTTGAGTGAGCTAAAATTATTTTTTGGTACATGTTGAAATAGTAATAGTTTTCATCTTTTTTATTGTTATGTTTTAAATATTATGTAATTATCGCATTAATTTGTAACAATTTCTATATTATCATAAGTTTTAATTTTTCTAAAATTATGGTTAAATGTTTTTACATTAAATATTTTAAAGTTATAATATTAAAGTATATACATATCTGTCAAAATATAATCAAAATAATATATTATTCTTATTATATACTTGCAAGGACCACTTGATAGAAATGTATGTAAAATGTGGAAACATCCACAAGGCACTTGAACTATTTGACAAAACATGTCTACAAAATGTGGTTCTATAATGATGAGAATAGAATTTGTAGTTTTGTTTTATAAAGAGGCAACGATCTTAAAATTACTTAATCATATAATAGTAACTTTAGTAGATGTTTATCTCAATGGAGAGAGATGTATGTTGTATTTTATTATGTGTGTGTGTGTGTGTGTGTGTGTGTGTGTGTGTGTGTGTGTGTGTGTGTGTGTGTGTGTGTGTGTGTGTGTGCGTGTGTGCGCGCGCGCGCGCGCGCATGTGTGTGTGTGTGTGTGTGTTATTTCTTTATGATATCATAATTTGTAACTAAAATTACACTAAAGTGTATTTTTATTAAATATATCAAGTTCTCTACATAAAGTTATGTACATCCATCAAATAATAATTGAAACTAAGTATGTTTCATACATGTTACAATTGAAAACATTAATATAGACATCTATGCAGAATGTGGCAACATACATAATTCAAGTGAGTTTTGTTTTAGAACATGTCTCAATGGAATATGGTTATATGCACTACAATGATAGACATGGTATGTTTATTCTTTTTTTTTATGAGGAGGAAATGATATTAGCATCATGGGATCAAATTTTAGTAAAATAGATGCTTTCCAAATGAAACGACATATGAAATTTGTAATTTTTTAAATAATTTGAATTCCTTCTCTATGTTACCATATTTTATAATTAATATTATATTAAAGAGTTTTCCCAAAACTTTACCTTAAATATTTCAAAGTTGGTACATACTAGTAAATACATCTTGATTTTATAATACTTAAAAATGAAAATTTTCTATATATTGTATTTGAAAATGCCATGTTAAACATGAGTGAAAATTGTTACATCATACACATGACACATGAAATGTTTAAAAAAATGTCTCAATGAACTATAATGACATTATGGACTATGATGATGGAATCAAGAAATTTAGTTATATTTTAAGAAGAGGTAATTATCTTAGAAAATTATGGCATAATATGTTAAAAAATTTAGTATATCTTTCTTTCATTACAATAATAAATGATTGTTGTAGTTTTTAAAAGAGTTTTTAAATTCCTTATCTTTGTTATCATATCTTGCAAGGAGTACATTAGGAGTTCCATGCCTTACATAATATTTCAATGTTTGTATATAATTGTTTGTACATCCATGAAATCAAAATAAAAAATATATATTGTTCGTATGTTATAATTTTAAACACCCTGAAAGACATGTAAAACAAATGTGATAGCTTCTAAAAGGCACACAAATTGTTTGATAAAATGTCTTAAAGACATTGGGTCATGTGGAGTACAATGATGTGTTTAGAATGTTTAGATTTTTTAATGGAGAGACAATCAACTTATCATTATGGCTAAACATGATAGTAAATTGGAAGATTTTTCTCTAAATGAAATGGCATATAAATGTGATAGATTGTCAAATAATTTAAGTTTCTTTTTTATAATAAACTGAGATTATATTAAAGAATATTTAATTTAAATATTTAAAAATTGATACATAAATTAAGAATAATCAAAAGCATATTTTCATATATTGCAGTTTCTAAAACTCTTTTATATATGTATAAAAAATGTGGCAGCATAGATGAGATACATAAATAGTTTGACAAAATATTTTAATGAAATATGATCACATAGACTGTAATGATATAATTATGACATTTAACTATATTTTATCATTATAAATTAATATTAATATTATAATATAATATATTATTAGATTTATTAAATGTTTTTATTAATGTAAAAATATATATGAATGTTTTATTTTATCGATTAATTCAAGTTCCTTTAATGTGTTGCCACATTTTATTGTTATGAGATTGCATTAAAGGATACATAACTTAAATATTTCATAGTTTCTATATAATAATATGTACATTCACTAAAACATGATCAAAATTGAATATTTTTCATATATTATGATTGAAAGAACCATGATAGACATGTTTGAAAAATGTGGTAGCATGCATAAAGCATGTATTTCTTGACAAAATGTCTCAATGAAATGTGGTCATATAGAATGTTATCAACAACTTAAAGTATTTGATTATTTTTAATGAAAAGGTAATAATATTATTATTATATTGATACATTTTTAAAACTTTTTTTAGATGTTTCTTTGAATGAAACAACATTCATGAATAGTGTAGTTTTTCAAACAATTCATATGAAAAGTATAGTTTTTCAAATTAGAATTCATGTTCTTTCTTTATGCTACCATATTTTATAACCAAATATAGATTAGAGGGTCTATATCTTAAATAATACTTAAATATTACTACATAAAAATATGTATCTATAAAATAACAATAAAAAATGATTTAAAAAAAAAAAAATACAAATAAATTGATTATATATTTGTATGGTGAATTTGGTAGCATAAACAAGCATGTGAACTATTCGACAATACAGATCTTGACAAAGTTTTATCAAATGTATTAAGTATATTAATATTATGGTATGATATAAATTAGTGACATTAGTAAATGTTTTCTTTTATTATTAATAAAATATTAAAATTTGAAATATTTTTTAATTTTAATTAATAAAATTCTAATAATAAAATAATAATTTTCAATAAATAATTTGTAAAATATATATTTTGAGTTTTAAAAAAAAACTAATACCAAAATTTTTTATTTTCCACTTACAATAAAATTAATAATTGAAAAACAGATACAATCATAGATATGAACTTTGAATTTGATGAAAAATAAACTCAATAATTTTTTTAAGAACTCCCTAACACTAAGGTGAAGTCCAATCTCATCCAAAACTCTCACATCTAGATATTCTACAATAATCCAAAATGGACAGTGCTTAAAAATCACATTTAAATATTAAAAAAATTATAATTAAAAAATAATAATATTATCCATTCAAATAAAATAAAAAATATAAAAGTAGGTTTACAATTAAAAAAATAATAAAATATTAATTTACATATTTTTTTAAAATATAAAAATTAATCTAAATTTTTTGATGTCAAACGAAATAAGAAATGTGGGAAGTTGTTTTGCATTCTTTCGTAAAAAAATTAACATGCTAAAATTTTGATATGTATAAGCATACATCAAAATTTTGATGTCATCTCCAACAAAAATTTATTAACTTGGCCTATAATTTGTGACTAATCACCCGTTTGAATGTTTCATACAAAATCATTCCTAAAGTTTTGGCACTTTGATTGTGTAATCTACTACTGCACATTATTCACCCTGAGAAAATAGTATTCATCAAAAGTAGGTATATAATAGATAATATTATTGCAATTTGGGAAGGAATGGATTGGGCTCGGAGATCTAAACAAAAAGATATGTTCATAAAAATTGAGTTTGAAAAAACTTATGAATGTATTGAGTGGCCTTTAATCTTGGCTATGCTTAAAGCCCTGGGCTTTGGGATAAATTTCATTCAAACCATCTAGATGATTTTTCAGATGTCTCATCCATCTTCTCTATTAATGGAGTTACTTTGGAACAATTTGGATTGTTTCAGTCTATTTTCCAAGGATGCCCCCTAGTACCTGCCCTATATGTGCTTACAGTAGAGGCTTTTAGATATCTACTTAGCAATGCCCAAGCTAGGGGCCTTGTAAAAAAATATTCTCCCTTGAAATACAAAAAAATCCTCAAGAAGATATGCAATTATTGAATGACCACTTTGCTAATGATTCTTTCCTTACTATTATTGAAGAAGAGAATAATTTGGATAATGCCTTGTAGTGTCTTAATACCTTCTACCTTGCCTCTGGATCAAGAATCTAGTGGAAAAAAACTAGATGCTATAAGCAATCATACCCCCTCCCTCTGTCGATGTGGGCTAGCAAGTATGGATGGGCTTGGATTCAACATGATGAAAATTTCAAATTTCTTGGCATTCCTTTTGATTTTTATGCCTCTTCACCCATGTTGTGGAAAAATGTTGTTGACAGAGTGGTAAAGAAGCTAGATTATTGGGTTACCAAGCCCTTATTATTATCAAAAAAATTTAAAATTTGCTTGAAAGTGCTTGTGACTACCCATGTATACTAGTCTTTGTGTTGGGTGTCTTCCCAGAACTCTTACCAGAAACATGAAAAGCTTCTCAAGGACTTTCTTTGGGCCAATTATTCCCATGGCCATGGCTTCCAAATATTGTTTTGGGAAAATTGCTACCTTTCATGGGATGCTGGAGGTATTGGTCTCATAGACATTGCTTGTCAAGGAGTTGCCATTTGTGCCAAATGGATTGTGCAGACCATTAAAGGCAAGGAAGCTTGGAAGGTGTTGTTTCGACACTACATTTCTTCAAGCCTTCCTAGAGGTAAAAAATCATGGAAAGGACGTGGCTTCTCCAATCTGCTTATCATCAAAACCTCAATTCAAATTACAAGGTCATTTGTTAATGAACTTGAAAACTATCAAGACAAATAAAACTACCAATAGGCCAAGATCTAAAATAATAACTCAGAATTGATTCATATTGAGTGACTTGAAATAATTACAAACCCAAACCATGCTTAAATAAGCCTCAACTTGAAATTTAGAGTTGACATGCAAAAATTCAAAAAATCTAAAATCTAAAAAAAATTATTTATTTTTAAAAACTCCTAAAATATCCTAAACACTATAATTAGACTATGGGATGAAATTAAACTAATGTTGATGTCTAGTGCTAAAAATATAAAAAATTTAAAACTAGAAAAAACTCAAAAAACTAATTAAATCATAATTTTGAACCTTGAGATGATGAGTATGGCCTCCAAAAAATATTGAAAACATTCTTAGGTAGGTAAAAATACCTAGGGATAGCAAAAAACTTTTTGATATAGTCATTTTGGCATGTGGAAGAGCTCAAATAGAGTTACAGGTCAAAATTTATGGCCTCTGAAAGGTTGGTCTATTATTTCTACATCATTCTCCTCTAGTTGAAAACAAATCAGCTCCTACAAGTTGGTCTGATTATACTGTTGCCACTTTTCCTTATCAATCTTATTCATCTCCCAATATATAATCTAAGTGTTGTCTTCTTACTGCAATCCTTCTCGCTACACCAAATACTTGATATAATTCCTTTGCCTTGTGCTCACTATATTCATATGTAAAACTTGTACTATTTTTTCTTTTTTCTTTTTTCTTCTTTGGAACCTATTACTCCCAATTTACTTATTCATCTTCATCATCTTCACCATCTTCTCCATGGAATTCATATAAATCTAAAACATTAAATACTAGAGATATATCAAAATTCTCTTGTAAACTTACGTCATAGACATTATCATTGATTTTCTTCATAATTATGCATTGTCCAATTTTCTTGTACTTCAACAAATTATATGTGCCTTTTGAAAATATCTCTTTCCTCAAGTAAACCATTACTAACTCTCTTTCTTTAAATACCTTGGATATTCTTCTAACATCCATTGCTTCTTTATATTTCTCATTCCTTTCCTGCAACTTTCTTCTTACTCCTTGCAACTACTATATATGCTCTACAAATACTTCTACATCATCACTAATTCAATCCTTAATTAAAAATTATATCAATTCTAAAATACCCATATAATTTCTCTCATAAACAATTTGAAAAGATGACTTTCATGTTGATCTATTCACTAAATTGTTATATACAAACTTAGCTTGTGCTAAAGCCGAGTCCCATTGCTTTGGCTTCTCTCCCACTATGCATCTCAATAAATTTTCGAAGCTCCTAATCACAACTTTTTTTGTCCATCTATTTGTGGGTGATATGCACTACTAAATTGTAGCTTAGTACCCATCTTCTTCCACAAATTCCCCTAAAAATGATTTAGAAATTTCATGTCCCTATCTAAAGTAATAGTTTTTAGAACACCATGCAATCTCACAATATCCATACAAACAATTTTGCAACCCTAGTGGCATCATTGGTTTTATTATATGCAATGAAATAAACCATTTTAAAAAGTCTATCTACAACAACAAAAATTGAATCATTACCTTTCTGTGTGTTTGGCAATCCCAACACAAAGTCCATACTCAAATCTGTCCATGGTCCTCTTGGAATCGGTAATGGCATATATAGTCCAGTATTTTGTGCATGTCTTTTAGCTACTTGACATGTTATACACCTTGAAACATACCTTGTCACATCTGTCTTCATCTTTGACCAAAAATACTTTTTCTACACCAAAGCTATTGTCTTTGTCTTACCAAAAGTCCAACGAAACCACCACTATGTAATTCTCTTATTATATTGTCTTGTAGAGACCCAACTAGAATGCATAATTGTTTCCCTTTGAATAAATAACCTTCTTGTATAAGATACTCATCATGAATTTCATTTGTCCCACCTGTTAATGGATTCCTGCACTTCTAAATTACATTGCTAAAATATGGATCAATATGATATAATTCTTTGCTAGATTCAAATATGACTACTTCACTCACCATAGTAGTTAATAATGCTACCCTCTTACTCAATGCATTAGCTACCCGACTCTATTTTTTTGATTTATGCTTCAACACAAAAGTATACCCCTGCAATAAAGAAACCCACATTGCATGCCTACTATTCAACTTATTTTGTGTATTCACATACTTCAAGCTTCATGATCTATAAATAGTATAAACTCCTTAGGCACCAGATAATGCCTCCAATGTCTTAATGCCTATATAATTGCATAAAGTTTAACATCATAAGTAGAATACTTTGTTCTTACCTCATTCAAATTCTCACTAAAATATGCTATTGGCTTTTCTTCTTGACTCAACATAGTACCAATTCCCATAAATGAAGCATCAAAGTCAACCTCAAACACTTTGTTAAAATTTGATAATGCTAAAATTGGTCTTTTTATAATCTTATTTAAAAATTCAAAGCTTTCTGTGGCCACTCTAGTCCATGCAAATTCCTTCCCTGTCATGCAATCTGTTATTGGTGCCACAATACTACTAAAATTTTCAATAATCTTTTTGTAAAAGTTGCTAAACCATGGAAAATTCTTACCTCTATAGTGCTTTTTGGAATAGGCCACTCAACAATCACCTTTACCTTTTCTTCATCCATTTTCACACCATCTATTGAAACTACAAATCCTAGAAATACAAAATTATTCTGCATAAACTTGCACTTCTTCAAATTTACACATAACTTCTCCTTTCTTAACAAATCTATTACCATTCTCAAATGTTTTAAGTGTTCTTATTTAGTCTTAATTAATATCAAAATATCATCAAAATAAAAAACCACAAACTTACCAATATATTCTCATAGTACTGTATTCATCACCCCCATAAATGTGCTAGTGCATTAGATAATCCAAAGGGCATAAACATCCACTCATATAAGCCTTACCTAGTCTTGAATGCAGATTTCCACTCATCTCCTTCATAAATTTGAATATGATAATAACCAATTCTTAGATCAATCTTGGTAAAATATTTTTCTCCTATAAGAACATCTATCATATCTTCCAAATGAGGTATAGGAAACCTATACTTTATTGTAATTTCATTAATCACTCTACCATCTACACACATTATCCATCCTCCATCTTTCTTTGAAGTTAGCAATTCTGATATTGCACATGGACTCATACTCTCCCTTATCACCTTCTTTCTTAGTAATTCAGTAGCCTATTTATTTAATTTTGCATGTTCTATTGGACTCATCCTATAAGCTACTTGATTAGGTAGAGCTGATCTTGAAATCAAATAAATGTGATGTTGTATATCTCTATTTGGTGGCAAACCATCTGGTAACTCATCAGGCATAACATATGCATATTATTTCAACACTCTTGCTACTTATGTTGGTATTGGCATCATTTCTATTTCTTCACTCTTTGCTACTAATGCATAAGAGCACCCTGCTACCTTCATATCTTAGATAAATTTTTTAGTAGAGAGCATGATTTCCATCTTCTCTTCTTCTTTAAGACGTAATAAAACTACCTTTGTACCACTTCTCTAAAGAGTGTACGCATTTTTTGCTCCATCATGAATTAATTTCCTATCAAAATACTATGGTCTTCCCAATAACACATGACATACATCCATTGGAATAACATCACACCATATTTCATTATTATAATTTTTTCTTATAGAAAACTTGATTAAGCACCTTTTATCTACTATAAATTCATTCCCTTTATTAAATATGAAATATGATAAGGATTATGATACTTTTCACATTACAAATTTAGTTTTTTAATCATTTCTTTAGAAATCATATTTTCACAATGACCACCATCTATAATTACTTTGCATAACTTTCCACCTAAAGTACATCTTGTTTAAAAATATTTGATCATAGCCATGCATCACCACCTTATTTATTTTAAACTTGATCCTTCCTTGGAGCGATCATGGTTATTCTCATCATGAGATTCTCTCCAAAATTTGCTGGTGCAACTTTAGTATTTTGTTCTTATATTTCAACCTCAACTAGATTTACTCTTGGGTGATCTTCTTCCCTTCTTTCTTTATCTTGATAGTGTGGACACTCAAATGATTTTTTCCCTTATTCTCTAAATCTATAACAGACATAAGATTTATGATAATTTTAAAACCATCCTCTATCACCACTATAACCTCATCCTCTCTCAAATCCTCTTCCTCTTTGTTGGTATTGAAACCCTTGCCTATTATCATCTTGTCTTTTTGCACCAGGTGATGAGTCACCTTTATTGACATTAAAGCCACCTGTAGTGTTATTAAACCCACATCATCCCCTTATTGGAGGGGATCCAAATATTTTTATACCGAGATATATCCTTTGAGATTATGTCTATTTTGTTCTTCTTCTGCCTTCAAAGTTAATTGATAAGCCTCCTCCATGTTAATTATTTTATGCATGTTTAATTAATTTTGAATAGAAAATTTCAAACCATTTACATACCTTCCATCCATCTGCTCTTCTATTTCATCATGATCCACTCGTATGGAAAGATTTTAAAATTTATCTATATACTCTTATATATTGTGATCTTTTTGCATCAAATTCTAAAATCTTCAATATAGATTTTGTGCATAATCCATAGGAAAAAAATTATCCTTCAAATTCTTCTCCATCTTTTTCCATAAATTAATCTTCTATTTACCTTTTCTCTATCTCTCTTTCTACAGGTGATCCCACCAAGTCATTGAATGACTTTTCAATTTTGTGCATGCAAACTTTACTTTCTTGTCTTGTCTCATAGTCTTCCACTCGAAGAACTTCTCCATGCTATTCATCTAATCTATCAACTCCTCTGGATTTAAACTACCTCCATAATCTAGAACATTAACCTTGATTCTTTCATTTTTTCCTTCTAAAGCCCGAACCATCCTCTCTTTCATCAATGGTGGCTACTCTTGTTATTCTTTTTTTTGATAAATTTTTTTATCATGATCTGTGTCTTTCTCATCACCACCTTGTCTTCTTTACTGATTGGTGATAACATATATTAATTGTTAAACTTACCTCTTCAGCTCTTTTATAGTTTGGTTCATCTACATAAAACCTCCTCTTTCTCTCACCATTATTTACTCCTCCAAGATTTGAACTTGCTCTGATACTAGATAATATACCCAAAAACTATCAAGATAAATAAAATTACCAATAGGCCAAGATATAAAACAATAACTCTGAATTGATTCATATTGAATGACTTGAAATAATTATAAATTCAAACCATGCTCAAATAAGCATCAACTTAGAATTTAGAGTTGACATGCAAAAATTTGAAAAAATCTAAAATCTAAAAAAAATGCTTATTTTTTAAAAACTCTTAAATATCTAAACAATATTTTGAAATATTCTAGACACTATAATTAGATTATGGGATGAAATTCAACTAAATTTGATGTCTGATTTTAAAAATATATAATTTTTAAAAATAAAAAAACTCAAAAAATAATTAAATCATAATTTTAGACCCTTAGATGATCACTTATGCCTCTAAAAAACATCAAAAACATTCCTAAGCAAGTATAACTACCTAGGGACATCGAATAAATTTTTGATATGGTCAATTTGACACATGGAAAATATCAAACGAAGTTATGGGTCAAAAGTTATGGCCTCCAGAAGGTTGGCCTATTTTTTTTTGCATTATTTATTGATAATTTTTTTATGGAAAGCATGGGAAAAATCAGACCATGACTTTTCTAGAATGGCTTAGTGATCTGAGATGGGTTATTTATTGACTCACATTCTCTATGGTGCTCACTTTTTATCAATTTCAATGAAGTGCCTTTGATTGATGTTCATTGGATAAATTCTCTCAAGTTATTTTGTAGATGCTTTCATATTATCTAAGACATATTTTGTAAGTAATATCACTCTTGGCTATCCTGGATAGAGGTGAAAAACAAATTTTAACTCTGATAGAGAGTCTTACATGAAGAAATCCTTAATGCTATTCTACCTTCAATGCTACACAAAATATCTATTATTTCCATTCATCCTTGATGGAAGGACTAGAAATGGTATGTGGAAACTCCATTTCATAATTACACTCCCTGAATTGGATATGGGTGGCTTACCCCCATATGCCTATGTTTAACAAGCTTAATTCTAATTGGGATCTTTGTTCTTCAATTCATACTTGGTGCTTCCACTTTCAAACTATTTGGGAGGCTTGCTTGGAGCCTAAGTTCAATTTTCTTGGTATGTGCTATATTAGGGTTTACGTATAGGCATAAGGTTTGTGAATTTCATAATTTCCCTTTCCAAATGTCCTTTTGTGGCCATATAGAAATGCTCCCTTATTTATTCTATCATTGCTCTAAAGCCCAATGGTTCTAGATGTGGATTCATGACTTTTTAAGACCTTTTAATCCCAAGTTTTTGTAGTGGTAGCATATCCTTCTTAGAGATAAACTCACATTGCTTTTTAAATACACCTAGGTCTAGCTTAATTTCAGAGTGGAGATTCTATTTTGATTATGAAAAGAAAGAAATAATGTAGTGATTAGCAATATTTCTTTAGATTATAATTTTTTCTCTCTCAACAAATCTTCCATTATTTGTAATGTAATTTTGTAGATTCAAGTACATGCTAATAAATTAGTCATAGACCTTGGCCATCTTTAAGACCTTCTCACTCATTGGGGAGATGCTCCTTGTGATATGGCTTAGATTCCTCCTTCCTCACCTGGGGATAACATAACTACTAGAAGAAATGCTAGTCCTCCTCCCAGAGGTGGTCATTAATGCAACTAGTCTCGATGCCATTCTCTTAGCATCACTCCATATCAATGCATATCTCCTCCTGGACAAAAATGAGGGTGGAAACCCCTACCTCCTTCCCCTATTAGGCAGGATGGTTGGGGTGCTCCTCCTCCTAGGCATTTAGATGCTTAGGGGGTACCACCTAGAGGTTGGATATACATATTTGCTAAGTTCCCCAAGCTCTCTCTTGCTATTTCTCCTACTCAGTAAAAGGAAGATGATAAGGACACTACTCAACCTTCTAGTTGGGAGCCAGTTCTAGATGGCAATGACTTGACTAGCTTGAGTTGGGCTCTGGATGATATGGATCCTACCCTCTGACCTTGCACTGGTAGCTTATCTTAACTATGTTTCATTTTTTGTTTATGATGTGATCACTCGTTCCTAGGTGGGGCCTAGTGATGTTTTTTATTCCTTTTGTGATTTGTTCCTAGTCTTGGCTTAGTTTGGCTCAAGGTGTGCTTTCATACCACTCATTTTTTGGTGAATTATTTGTATATTATATATTATTATTGATATATAGATATATTTCATCAAAAAAATTATTAACTACTAAATACTATCAATATAGATTTAAATGTTTTTATCATTCCATCATATTTTGGATGGTGTACATATTGTTATATATATAGTAACTTTAAATTGTTTAATAAACTGAAAGATTTATAATTTAATTTGTGAGGATGATAGTTGTTTATATGTATCTATCAAGGTATAATTTTTTCTAAATATTCGATACAGAGAGTCAAATGATTATGACCAAGATCATTATACTTAACACTATAAATCTATTGTATATTTATTTCCAAAATATAAATAAAAATACCACACTCTATACAATTCAATAATTTAATATAATACTTTCAAACATACATTTAAAAAAAATGTTTAAGAAAATAATCTAAATATCACAATAAATTTTAATGCAACCAATAATTTGATCTTAATATAATTTCAATTGTAAATGTGGTAGCAAGGAAGGCACACAAATTTTTTAGTAAATTAATGTAGCATTTGGTTAAAAAAATATTTTAACATCAAATTACATGTATTTCCTGCCCATGCCCAGCGCCTTCTCTCCCCCAACATAACTATACAATATCTATATTTATTATTTAATATTTTATTAAAAAAACAATTAATTTATATTTTAGAATATTTATAATTATGTTGATTATCATTTTAAAAAGACAATCTACAAAAGTGGTTGGGAGTGTGTTTTTACTTTTAATTTTAAATTTTAAATTTTAAATTTGATGTTTAATTGTGAAACTTTAAAATAAAATAAAAATGAGTTTGTTTTTAAATTTAATAGAATAATTTAGTTAGATTGATACAATTTATTTCTAATCAATAAGAAAATTGTGAATAAAATAATAAAATAATTAATAATTAATAATTGTAATATGTTAATATTTAAAATATTTATATTAATTATAATATTTAATTTTTAATTTAAAAATTCAAAAATATAATCAATCATTACAATTAAATAATTATAAAAAAAATTATTTATATTTATCTTTTGATTAAAGATTTTAAGTTTCTTCAAAATTTAAAATAAGTAAAAAAAAAAAATAGAAAATTTATGAATGGATTTAATATTAGTATTTTTAATTATTAATATTTTAATTTATTATTTTATTTTTCAATTTAAAAATGATTGTATTGATTTTTTATTATTTTAAATATTGATTGGTATTGTGTGTGTGAATGATCGATCATATGATATCATATGTATAAATAATAGATCTTCAATTTAATACAAAAGATTAAAGGATATCTATTCTATCAAAAATAATTATAATTTAATTAATATGAATTTGGCCCTTCTCCCCCTTCTCCCCTTCTCTTCTCGTAGTATGTTGAGGACCCTCTTTTCCCACCCCAGAGCTTTCTTTTTGTGGATGATCCCTTGCAGAGGAATCTGATCCCCTACTCAATTCCTGCTTGAGTGAACTCTCCCTGGTCTCTTCCATTCAAGGCTTCTAAGCGACACGTAGATGTTGGAGTCCCTCCAAAGAAGAAAGGACATAGATCGGAGGTATAATTAATGGAGGAAACATACTCTCTCATATCTAATGGATCTTAATGGACCCTAAAAGACCTCCTTTATAAATGAGGGTGATGAACATTATTATTTTGTAGATAAGACCCTTTGAGGGATAGTTAGCAGAGTTTGGTCTTGAGTGATGCATTATTCTACTTTTTTTTTGGTTTTGGAAATTCGATCTCTCGTATCCTCTCTTTTTGTTACCCCTCTCATTAAATTATATTTCTGTTTCTTTTGAGAGGTAGAGTTCTTATGCTCATAGGGAATAAACCCCCACTTATATCCTATATCAATTCATATCACCAGTGAAAAATATTTTATCTAATCAAATTAAAAAATAATGATAAAATACATTAACTCCATCTACTAGAATATACATTTTTATTTATTTTTTAAAACATATTAAATTTTAAACATTTAATTTTAAAAAAATAAAAATAATAAAATAAAACAATAAAATAAAATTTCAATTAAACCAAATTATTTATACATTTTTTAACATCCTATGAACAATTTAATCTCGAAGACATTAAAAGTGGTGGTCATTATCAATCTTTAAGAGATGAGCATCCTTTGGATCGAATGCATATATATTCCTCGTCTTTCGAAACCTTATCTAAAATATCAAGAAATTATTCATTGTGCTTGTGCTTTTTACTAGATTAGATTCCATATGCTTCTAAAATCATGGCTGGAAAATGACGCACGTTAATTATTCCTGATGGACGATCCCAAAAAAACAAAAGGAAAGATAATGCAAGCATTTTATCTTTTCGAAAATTTTAATAATAAATCCTCCACTCAAATTAGAATACAAGATAATGTTGTCTGTGCGACGGTAGCATGTTTATGATGCACATTCATTATTTCTGATGACGATCCCAAAAAGCAAAAGGAAAGATAATGGAAGCATTTTAACTTTTCCAAAATTTTAGTAATAAATCCTCCACTCACATTAGAATATAAGATAATGTTGTCTGTGCGACGGTGGCAATGTTTTAGCTTCAAATCTTCAACAGTGAGTACATCAAAATTGAAAATATTCCGAAAACACAATCTGCTGTATCTTAAATGACCCTGCGCGTTGGAATTGACTGATGTTAACACATCTGCATATTTGACATTTTATGTATTAATTTATGTTAATTGAGTGCATTAAACACCAGTCAACATAAGAGCAGTAGCTATGCTCTTTATTTGAAATTACTGAAATTTAAAATTGTAAGCATTTAATTTACATTTTCAATACAATTTAGTGGGCCTGAAAGATGCTTTATGTTCTCATGTGTATAAATAATCATACAATACAAACCAGACTCTAAAACGGAAGAAAAAATGAATTCATTTGAGGGCAGGTTGATCTCCCTAACAAACTGAGACTAGGGAAAACTGTGTGGAGTGCAATGAATGAAGAGGAAGGTAGAAAGTGGTATTGTTTCGGTTCAACCCATATTTCAATAATATTAATATTAGGGTTGAGCCGAATCAATATCACGTTTTATCTTTCATTTCAATTTATATAAAGGTTCAATTGCTATTTGCGATAATTAATGAAGGTTCTGCCTGTCGACCCTTGTGATTGGGCAGTCGATAATAATTTTACGTTTTGCATTCCGAAAATACAATTACAATTTTTAGTGTAGTGTAAGTGTTGTGGCGATCTCATATGCTGTAAGTCATCTGCTGTCAGCCATCCTGCACGGTTGCTTGAAATCAGACTTGCGACCTGAGAGTTTCCAGCCAGCCAATCATCTTTCTGTGTGAGCTTTTTAGTCTTCAGTTTATGTTGTATATAACTTTCCCCTAGATTCAAAATTTTAGGCAGTTATATACTCTGTAATGTCTTACAATAGGTACTACAATTTATATTAGGCGTAAAATTTAATGCTGTTATATTTAACAGAGCTGACATTAACCCTCATTTTTTTTCCCTTCTTTTTTACTTTGATGTTTGAAAAGCAGAGTCATAAATAATCATGTCGTTAAAATATAGTAACAATCTCATATACTATAAGCAACCCTATAGTTTAAATACACTGAAATGTGTTCAACTGTTTTTTCTTTTCAGTGAAAAAAAATAGTATTGTCTTACTGATACTGTCTTTTAAGTGTTTTAACTGCATCTATCCTAGATAACAAAGTTGTCCATTTATGGTCGATAAAGTAAATCATATTAGTATGACAATTGGAGGTTTCCATACAATCATCTTAGTATCAGAATTTTAGGCTTTGCATACATTGTAATGTCTTCGATTAGGCATTACAATGTATATTACATTTAAAATTCAATGCTTTTAAATATAACAGAAAAAGTTAATACTTATAAATATACTAGAGCATACTTTGACCTTATTTTTTCCCCTACTTTCCTGGTTTCGTGTCTGAGAAGCACTGGGATATACAACCTAAACAATCTGTAGTCAAAATATAAATACAATCTCCTATACGGTAAACAACCTTGCAATTTATATTTCTTCTCTATAAAAATAATAGTCAACTGATACTGTTTTTTTAAAGTGTTTTACTCGCATCTTTCTTTTATTACAATGTTGTCCAATGATAGCCGGTAAAGTAAATTATATCTAATATGACAATTGGAGGTTACCAATTTTTTTTTTAATTTTTTCGTATCATGATTAGTTTCTGTTGGCAGAAAAAATAATATGTAGGACGAAGTGGGCAGCAAACAAAAGAAAGGTAAAAACATGATTAGTTTCTGTTGGTAGAAAAAATAATATGTAGGCCTAGGTGGGCAGCAAACAAAAGAAAGGTAAAACCTTGAAGCTCCAGAGTTATATCGGAATTATGCACTATTGCTGAAAATGCACAAAATGAGAATGCTAAAATAGTAAACAAAGGAGAGCAAAGCAGAACGTAAAACATATAGATATATGCTTATATTAAATGATTCTTCAAACTGATTACAACAAAAAAAAATCTACAGCTACAATTGTTATAAATTCTTACAAAAAAATTCTATAATAACCTTCTTCATTGTTTGCTATTGCTTGATTTGGAAAAACTCCGTTTTCTTGCTTCTATTCTACTGATTGGTTTATGGGTTGACTATTGTCACCTATTCTTCCTGCGCTTTCTATTCTATCCCTTTTACTTCTTGTTTGACTTTCACAATCTATTGCTATTTTTACCTTCTCTTTGTTTCTCTATTGTCCAAGCTTTTCTTATTCGTACCATTACGCTAATTTTTTTCCCACAATTATTCCATTTTGTTTTATCTTATTTCTTCCTTTTATCACTACTGTCTCCGCCTTTTCCACCTACCTGCTTGTTTCCATCCAAACACCAAATGGCTCCTAAAAATTTTAATTCAAATTTGCTGCATTTATTTTTGTTTGGTGTGTTTCAAATGCCCCCATTGTATAAGTCCAAAGCTACTTGGGAAGGTCAAAAAGGGCAGTGATATTATATTTTCAACACTCCCCCTTATCCTTTACCTTCTTAGAATTCTCTAATGAACCTATTTCAACCTTTAAAACATATATGTAACTTCTTCTCAACTATCTATATCCTTATAGAATCATTATATACATGTCTGAAACTAGACTGTCGTACACCAAAACTTTGTCGTTGAAGTCTAGAGCTTCACTATCAAACTCCAAAGCTTCGCTAATGAACTCCAAAGCTTAGCCGTAAAACTCTAGAGCTTCATTATTGAACTTTGAAGCTTGCATACAACCAACTAGGGATAATATTGTTGCATTTATGACCCCTATTTTTCTTCTTAAACACATACAACTGTCTTTTGGTAAAGACTTAGTAATTAATTAGCTAGTTGTTGTTTTGACTTTAAAATTAAAGTTATATCACATGATTTTCAACTAACTCTTGAAAGAAGTGATAATTAATTACAATGTGCTTACTCCTACCATGAAAGTTTAGGTTCTTTCACAACATTATGGAGAATATACTATCATAATGGACCTTAGAAATAATGTAACCAAAAATTATCAAGACACATAAAATTACCAATAGTCCAAAATTCTAAACAATAACTTGTATTGATTCGTATTGAATGAATTGACATAATTACAAACTCAAACCATAATTAAATAAGCATCAACTTAAAAATTAAGGTTTACATATAAAATTCCAAAAAAAATTAAAATGTAAAAAGAAATGCCTATTTTTATAAAATCCAAAACTATCTCAAAAATCTTTTGAAATATCCTAAACACTATAATTAGACTATGGGGTAAAATTTAATTGAAGTTGATATCTGGTTCTAAAATATACAATTCTTTTAAATTAGAAAAAAAACTCAAAAAATTAATTAAATCACAATTTTGAACCCTCAGATGATCATGTATGGCCTACAAAAAATATCAAAAACATTGCTAGATAAGTAGAACTTGCTAAGATAGTAATGAACTTTTTGATATGGTCATCTGGGAATGTGGAAGAGCTCAAATAAAACTACGGGTCAAAAGTTATGTCCTCCAAAAGGTTAACCTATTTTTTCTGCTTCATTCTCTTTTAGTTGAAAACAACTCAGCGCCTGTGAATTAACCTGATTATATTCCTATCATTTTTCTTTGTAAAATTTTTTTAGCTCCCATTCTATAATTCAAGTGTTGTCTTCTTGTTGCAATCCTTTCCATTACACCAAATACTTGTTATAATTATCTTGCCTTGTGCTCATTGTCTTCATATCTAAACCTTGCACTATTTTTTCTTTCTTCTTTGTTGGAATCTGCTACTCCCAATTTAATTCTTCATCTTCACCATCTTTGCCATGGAGGTCATATAAATTTGAAACATTAAATACTGAAGATATATCAAAATTTTATGGTAAACTTATCTCATAGGTATTATCATTGATTTTCTTCACAATTTTGCATGATCCGATTTTCATGTACTTCAACTTATTGGATGTGTCTTTTGAAAAATTTTCTTTCCTCAACTAAACCATTATCAACTCTCTTTCTTCAAATACCTTGGATCTTCTTTTGACATCCAATGCTACTTTATATTTCTTATTACTTTCATACAAATTTATTCTTTCTCCTTGCAACTGTTGTACATACTCTGCAAATGTTTTTGCATCATCACTAATTCAATCTACAATTGGCAATTGTACTAAACCTGAAATACCCATACGATTTCTTCCATAAATAATTTGAAAATGTGACTTTCATGTTGATCTATTCACTGAACTATTATATGTAAACTCAACTTGTGTTAAATCCAAGTCGTAATGCTTTGGCTTCTCTCCCATTATGCATCTCAATAAATTTTCTAAGATCCTATTCATAACTTTTGTTTGTCCCTCTATTTGTGGGTGATATGTACTACTGAATTATATATTAGTACCCATCTTATTTCACAAAGCCCTCCAAAAATGGCTCAAAGTTTTTGTGTCCCTATGTGAAGTAATAGTTTTTGGAACACCATGCAATCTCATAATATCTATAAAAAATAGTTTTGCAACCCTAGTGGCGTCTTTGGTTTTCTTACATGCAATAAAATGAACTATTTTAAAAAATCTATCTACAACAATAAAAATTGAATCGTTACCTCTTTGTGTATGGTAATCCCAACACAAAATACATATTCAAATATGTCCATGGTACTTTTGGAACTGGCAATGGCATATTTAATCTAGTATTTTATGTATTTCCTTTAGCCACCTGACATACTCTACACCTTGAAACATACTTTATCACATCTCTCTTCATATTTGGTGACAAATATTTTTTCTCCACCAAATCTATTGTCTTCTTCTTATCAAAATGTCTAGTCAAACCACCATTATATAATTCTCTTATTATATTGTCTCGTAGAGACCCAAATGGAATGCATAATTAGTTTCCTTTGAAGAGATATCCTTCTTACATAAGACATTCATCATGAGTATCATCTATCACACCTACTAATAGATTCCTACACTTCTTAACTACTTTGCTAAAATATGGATCAATATCATATAAATTTTTGATAGCTTGAAATCCAACTACTTCACTCATCATAGTAGTTAATAATGTTACCCTCCTGTTCATTGTATGAACTACTTGATTTTTTTTCTGAATTATGTTTCAACACAAAAGTATGCCCCTACAAGAAAGAAACCCACTTTGCATACTTACTATTCAATTTCTTTTATGTATTCACATACTTCAAAGCTTCATGATCTATAAATAGTATAAACTCCTTAGGCACTAGATAATGTCTCCAATGTCTTAATCCATGTATAATTGTATAAAGTTTAACATCATAAGTATAAAATTTTATTCTTACCTCATTGAAGTTTTTACTAAAATATGCTATTGGATTTCCTTCTAGGCTTAGCACAACACTAATTCTCATAAATGAAGTATCACAATCAACTTCAAATACTTTGTTAAAATTTGGTAATGCTAAAATTGGTCTTTCTATAATTTTCTTCTTCAAAATTTAAAGTTTTTTTTTGTTGCTCTAGTCCAAGTAAATTATTTTCCTCTCATGTAATCTATTATTGGTGCCACAATACTCCTAAATTTTTTAATAATTTTTTTGTAAAATGTTGTTAAACCATGAAAAATTCTTACCTCTATAATGCTTTTTAGAATAAGGCACTCAACAATTTTTTTTATCTTTTTTTTTCATCCATTTTCATACCATCTATTGAAACTATAAATCCCAAAAATACTAAACTATTCAGCATAAATCTTCACTTCTTCAGATTTGCATACAACTTCTCCTATCTTGATAAATCTATTACCATTCTCAAATATGGTAAGTTTTCTTCTTTATTATTATATAATATCAAAACATCATCAAAATTAAAAACCACAAACTTACCAATATATTCTCATAATATTGTATCCATCATCCTCATAAATATGTTAGGTGCATTAGATAATCTGAATGACATCACCATCCACTCATATAAGCCATATCTAGTCTTGAATGTAGTTTTCCACTCATCTCCTTTATGAATTTGAACATAATAATAACCACTTCTTAGAGAAATCTTGGTAATTTTTTTCTAAAAGAACATCCATCATATCATTTGAATGAGGTATATAAAACCTATACTTTATTGTATTTTTATTAATTGATATAATATCCACACACATTATCTATCCTCTATATTTATTTGGAGTTAGAAATGTTGGTGTTGCACATGGACTCATACTCTCCCTTATCACCTTATTTTTTAGTAATTCAATAACTTGTTTATTTCATTTTACTTATTCTATTAAACTCATCCTATAAGCTACTTGATTAGGTAGCGCCGATACTAAAATCAAATCAATGTGATGTTAAATATCTCTCTTTGATGGTAAACCATCTAGTAACTCATTAGACATAACATCTACATATTATTTAAACACTCTTGCTATTTCTATTGGTATTGGCACCATTTTTGTTTCTTCATTCTTTGCTACTAATACATAACAACCTAACACCTTCATATCTTAGATAATTTTTTTAGTAGAGAGCATGTTTTTTGTCTTTTCTTCTTATTTAAGAGGTAAAAAAAATATCTTTGTACCACCTTTCCAAAAAGTGTATGTATTATTTTCTCCATCATGAATTACTTTCCTATCAAATTGTCATGGTCTTCCCAATAACACATGACATGTATTCATCAGAATAACATCACACTATATTTAATCATTATAACTCTTTCTTATAAAAAAATTGATTAAGAACCTTTTATCTACTGCAACTTCATTCCCTTTCTTAAACCATGAAATCTGATAAGGATTGGGATGTTTTCCACATTGCAAATTTAGTTTCTCGATCATATTTTTAGAAACCATATTTTCACAAATACTACCATCTATAATTAATTTGCATACCTTCCCATCCGAAGTACATCTTGTTCAAAATTTATTTGATTGCAACCATGCATGACCACCTCCTTTATTTTGTGCTTATTTATTTATTAGAGTGATCATGATTTTTCTCATCATGAGATTCTCTTCAACATCTGTTGATGCAACTTCAATATTCTGCTCTTCTATTTTAGCTTTAACTAGATTTACTCTTAGATGATCTTCTTGCCTCCTTTCTTGATCTTGATAGTGTGGACACTCAAATGCTTTGTTTCCTTCTTCTCCACATCTATAACAGACATAAGATCTACGCTGATTTAGAAACCATCTTCTAGCACCACCATAACCTCATCCTCTCTAAAATCCTCTTCCTCTTTATTGGTATTGAAACCCTTCACTATTATCATCTTACCTTGCTATGCCATATGATGATTCACCTTTAGTAGCATTAAAGCCACCTATGATGGTATTAAACCCACCTCTTTTCCTTATTGGAGGGGATCCACTTCTTTCTAGACTGATAGATGTCCTGACATTCTATCTATTTTGTTTTTCTTCTGACTTCAAAGCTAATTGATAAGCCTCATCCATGTTAAGTATTCTATGCATGCATAATTCATATTAAATATAAAATTTCAAACCATTTACATACCTTACATCCATCTAATCTTCAATTTCATCATGCTCCACTCGTATGGAAATCTTATGAAATTCATCTATATACTCTTGTATTCTATGATATTTTTGCCTCAAATGCTAAAATATTTTGTATACGGTTTGTGCATAATCCATAGGAAGAAATTTCTTCCTCACCTTCTTCTCCATCTTTTTACATGAATTAATATTCTCTATCTCTCTTTTTACATGTGACCTCACCAAATCATTATATGAACTTTGAATTTTATGCATGCAAACCTTACATTCTTATCTTATCTCATAGTCTTCCACTCAAAGAACTTATCTATGTTAATCATTCAATCTATCAACTTCTCTAGTTTTAAACTAACTCCATAATTTGGAACATCAATCTTGATTCCTTTATTTCTTCTTTTTAAAGTTTGAACCGTCCTCTCTTCTATTGATGGTGGCTACTCTTACTATTGTTCTTGGTGAATTTCTTCATCACGATCTGTGTTCCTCATCACCACCTTGTCTTTTCTACTTATTGGTGATAACCTCTGTTAATTATTAAAATTTCCTCTAAAACTCTAGTATAGTCTAGTTAATTTGCACAACACCTCATCCTCTTGCCATTATTTACTCCTCTAAGATTCAAACTTGATTTGATCCTAGATAATGTCATAAAAAACTATTAAGGCAAATAAAATTACCAATAAGCCAAAATAAAATACATACCTTGATTGGTTCTTTCGATCATCAATAATACTAGCCCAATAACTATCTATGTAGTCCATTAGCTTAAAATCATCTATTGCTACATTAAATAATGTATATCCTCTTGTTCTATTCACATACCTTAATATCCTTTTATCTGCTTGTCAATATGTCTCCTTTGGCATTTCTAAGAATTTAGATATGAGGTTGATTGCATAAATGATATTCATCCTAGTTGTAGTTAAATACATTAGGCTTCCCTCTAAGCTCTTGCACCATGTAGGGTATACATTACTGATCCAAAAATATTTTCATAAATTTAAATTTATCTTAACTAGTGTAGATACTAGCTTGCTTTCCCACATCTTAAACCTCTCTAAAATCTGTTTTGCATACTTATATTGGTATATAAAAATGCCACTAACCATTTGCTTTAATTTTATATGCCAAAAAAGTACTTCAATAGATGTAAATCAATCATTTAAAACTCTTTTTTCATGGATGTTTTAAACTCAATTATTAACTAATTTGTAATTCTAGTGAATATTAGATCATTCACATATAAAATAACAATCAAAATATCACTTTTTTCTTATTTTGATGTCGAGTTTGGCTTCACTACCACTTTTAATAAATCTATTGTTTATCATTTAAGAATCTATCTAGGTATATCATGCCCTTAGTGCTTTCTTGAGCCTGTACAACACTTCTTTCATCCTATACATATTCTTTTCATGCCTGAGAATTTTGTATTTGGATGGTTGTCCTACATAAACGCCTTTTTCTAACACTTCATTCAAAAAATTTAACTTAACATCCATTTGATATACCTTCCACTCGTGTTGATAAACAATGGCTATGATTGTCCTTATTATTTATATATTTGTTATGAGTACAAATGTCTCATTGTAGTCACATCTAGGCCTTTGTTTGTAGCCCTTCACTTGTAGTCTTATCTTATGTCTCTTTATTTTTCTTTCAAGACTATTTTATATCTTATACACTTAATTGAATCCTATGATCTTATTTCTACTTGAAAGGTCAACTAAATCTCAAGTCTAATTTTTCTTAATGACATGCATTTTTTCACTTATTACCTCACACTACTTGTTATTGTTGACTACTTCCTCATAATAGATAGGGCCATCTGATAAAAAGAGAACATAATTCATTGTTTTATCTTGATTTTTTTCACACCTTGATTTCTCATAGATTTCTTATAAGATCCTTGTTAGGATTACCCTTTATTTAGGATTTTTTTTTAATTTTTTAATTTTTTTTATGTGTGAAGAATTTTCATTTATGTTAATTATTAATTCACATAAATATATCTTATATGAGATGTCACTCATTTATTTGTGCTCTTTTAGGATTTGGGATTTACTTGCATGATTAACTTCTTCTCCCACGTGGCACATACCTCCTTTCACTTTTTAAGGGAGTAGGCAATAAGAGGCACACACATGAGAGACTCATAAGGTAATAATGTTATTATTTGTAATTCCAATTCTCTTCTTCTAGATTTATATAAGAGCTATTTCTCTCTTTTTTAATTCAATAAAATCTCATAGCTCTTTTTATTTTTTTATGCTCTTTATTCAATCTTGTAATTGTGAAGAATTTGGTTGAAATATTTCTAATAAGATCACATGGATTTTTCTTTGATATATTCAATTTTTCACATTAAAATTATTGTCTCATTTATAGTTTTCACCTTGAAATGTAACTTGTTTTGTGATTTCTTTATTTTTACACTTCCATATTTTATTAATGATGATTATTTTTGAGATAAATCCTTCATGATATCAGAGTTAAGATCATCTTATTGAATTTATTTTTGATAAAGTATAAGTTTTTTAAAGAGATTTTAATAAATTTTTTACAAGGGTTCCACCCTTGCTATTTATTTAAATCTAAATCTATCTTTTTTTCATTAATTTTTTTGTCTCTAACTCATTGTTACAAGTTACTTTAAAGTTCTTTCACTTGGTTGAGAGGCACTCGAAGTCAAGATTTTGTGTGCATAGACATCAAGAAAAAAATGTATTACATATATTTTTTTCCTTTTAGCTTTCTGATTTTAGGTAGATTTTTTTAATTATTTATGACACACTAATATTTACTTTTACAACTCCTTTTTATTATGAGCATATAATTATACTCTTTTAGTATTTTTGAGTTTTTTAGCTACTTAAATATTCTTGCAGACCTTTTTTTGTTTTCTCATTAGAAGATAATCAAAACATAGTATTTTGTCTGCTTGTTTTTAATAGACCAATATATTTTTTATCTCTCATATCCTTTTCTTATCATCCAACTTCTCTCGCAAGTTCTCGTTAGATTTTTTTTAGCTTTTTGTAGCATTACATCACCCTTCCTTTACCAAATTTTCTCTTTTCCTAGCACACACCTTAAGAGGACATCACCCTAACTATTTGGTCTTCTCTCTCATGACATCGAACATCCCACCTTCTCCTAGATCCTCTTGATGGTATGATTCCCCTTCCTCCCTAGCCATATGATGTTATATTTCACCAAGAGTGTTGTTTCTCTTCTATTGGGTGCTCTTCTATGCCCAAACATTTTACCGCATGTGAGTTTCCTTTTCCTAGGTTATCTACTAATAATGATGGCCAATCATCTTTTGTTGATCATTCATTAATTTAAATTCTTTTAAAATTTGGGATTTTTTATAATTAAGATTGCCCCTTTCTACTCAAATCTCCCCATTTATTTTTTAAGCTTTTATTATTATTTTTTTGAGATCTTAAGCTTTTCATTTAAAAAAAATCATTTTCTATTGGAGCATCATTCTAAGCATTGTGTCCTTATTACACACACACACAAGGTTCATTTTTTTTTTTTTTTTCTAAAACCATAACATCAAAATTTAATCCCCCCCTTTTTTTTTATTTTCTTTTATATATATATATATATATATATATATATATATATATATATATATATATATACATATATATATATATATATATATATATATATATACATATATATATATATATATATACATATATATATATATATATATATACATATATATATATACATAGATATATATATATACATATATATATATATATATATATATATATATATATATATATATATATATATATATATATATATATATATATATATATATATATATATATACACACACACACACACACATATATATATAAACAAGGTTCACTTTATATATTTCTAAAAGAATAACATCAAAATTTATTCCATTCTTTTTTGAGTTTCTTAATGAGGATCTATATTTAAATTGAAATTCTCAAAAAAAAAAAAAAAAATCACTTAAATGAGCTTTTCCAATATTAATTGGTATTTATAAGCTTTTCATGTCTATGGTTATACATTTTTTTTTCAAAACATAAAAGAAAACAAAAGCCATATACTAATATCTTATATATTTTTAGTGTAAAAAAAAGTTTTCAAACCATCATTATTATTTTTTCCATTACAACTTGGAAGATTATTAATCTCCATCTTGTATTTTTTTAAATTTTCTATCTTTTTAGCTCCAATTTCTTCCTTGATATTTATTTTGTATTTTGGCTATGTATTTTATTTAGCTTTCTTGTCTCTCCTCCAGGGCTCTTTTTCTAAGTGATTTTTTTGTCCATTCACTTTTTAAAAATTAGGTGAGATTTCAAGACATAATGACTCAATTATTTCCTAAATTTAAATTCATGTCTATCAATTACCATTTATGAAAATTGCATATGCAATACATTTTTACTTTCAAACACTTGATACACATAGTAGATAACATGGATTCCAAACCTGATACAAAGACTACCTCCACTAAAGTTTAATAAAAATAAAAATAAAAAAATTGATGAGGCCTTAAGATTGATTGACATGGTAATGAGCCCCAAATTACATGTGCATACTGATGGTTGTATTCTTGCATCCGTTGCATGATCTAAGTTTAAATTTTTTTATGACATTGTGAATGAATTTCACAAAATTCAAATTTAACATCAACTGTATGATTTAAAGTATAATAAATTTAAAATTATGAATAATTTTTTATTAAAATTCACTCTTTACATTCTCAATTAGTTAGGTTAGACATTAAATTTTTAGATTTAAATTTTATTCATATTATCATGTAAAAATGTTTACCCTAAACTTTTTAGTAGTTTATTAAAATATTCATTTGCAACTAGTTTTTACTACTTTAACTACTTTATTGATATTTTCTTTATTTTATATTTTGTTCATGAAGAAAAATAAAATTTGATTCAATTTGGTACTCCTAATACTAGTGAACACACTTTTATTTATAAACACCAATATAAGAATGACAGAAAAATACTAAGTCCAATAATATACATGTCAATAAAGATAAAAAACTAACTCTAAACCTAAAAAAATTTATACTATAATTATTATGATAAAAACACTTATGATGAAGATCAGTGATTTAAGAAAAAATGTGATATCAAAATTAAAAAGTTTAAGGTCAAAGATAATGTTAATGTTAATAATACTAAGATTAAATCTAAACAAGAATCTAATACTAGAGCTACTTTTAGTTGTACTTTGTGTATTTTTCCTGTGAAATTGATTGTTAATTATGATGATACTCAACATATAATATTTAATACTAAAATATTTACTTTTTTAGAATAAGATATTTCTAACTATCATTTAAGTCTTGTAAATCATGTTTCTTGTAATGTTGAAGCCATAAGAATTGTTAAAATCCTTAATAGTGAATTGCAGATTGTCTTACTTGTACATGATTTGAAATTGAATTTGCTTTCTATTCTTCAATTATATAAATATAATTATAAATTATAATTATATAATACAATTATTATTTTAAATATATTAAATAATATTTTTAAGTAGTTGCTATTATTTTTTAGACAATTATAATTTGCATAAATTTAGTTGATTCTCTTCTTCCTCCTCTTTTCATGCTTTATTATTTTTTAACAATGCTAACTTGTGTCATGAAATATTAAGACATATAAATTATCAAAGTATTATAGTTATACATATATTTAATATTATATAAGGTTTTCCTAAAATTCTTTCCACTACTTCTACTTGTAGTGGTTGTATGGTTGATAAATGTTATGAGATTTTTAAAAAAAATCAATCTTAGCATGCTAATGAAAAAATTTATTTAGTTCATACTGATCTCTTAGATCATATGATAATTAATTCTATTAATGGTATAAATAATTCTTTAATTCTTTTTTATGATTGCATTAGACAAGTTTGGATTTATTTCTTAAAAATTAAAGATCAAGTTTTAGATACTTTTTATTGAGTTTTATGTCGTTGTTGAAAAATAATATCATTGTTGTTTATGTATATTATGCACTGATAATGATATTAAATATGTTAATAATAATTTATTACAAATTTTAATTAACATGGTATTAAACATGAGAAAACTATTTCATATACACTTGAGTAAAATGGTGTTGCTGAACGTAAATATAGGCCTATCACTGAAATGGCTAGGTGTATGTTGCATGTTAAAAATATGCATTACAAATTTTGAGTTGAAACTATGTATTATGTTATCTATCTCATCAATAGGACTTCCACTAAAATTGTTTTAAATATTACACCTGAAGAAGCTTGGAGTGGTAGAAAACTTAATTTTAAGCATTTACATGTATTTGGTTGTGACGTATTTGTTTATATTTCAATAAAAAATATAAGAAGTTAGATTTTAAAATAAGCACTTCTATCTCTATTGGCTATGATGAATCATTTAAAAGTTAAAGGGTGTACAATCCTCAAACTAACAAAATCAAGATTAAAAGGGATGTTAACATTGTAAGAAATGATGTACTTAATTATGCTTCCAATTCAGACTCTCTTGATATAGTTTCTTCTTTTCTTTTTGAAAAATATGGTGATCATAATGATGTGTTTCATAATTATATTATTCCAAAATTTCTTTCTTCTTTTTTAAGTCTTGCTTCACTCAATATTATGCTTAAATGGGCTAAGAATAATATATAATATTTTAGAATTGATGTAAATCTTAATGATACTTGTATAACTAGAAAAAAAATTGTAATTACGCTTTTATTTCTTAAATTATGCATAATAATGACTCTCAAACTATAAAACAAGCTCAAGGTCATGCTCATTATAAAAAATCTATGCATGATGAATACACCTCTTTAATTTCTAATAACACTTGGGACTTAATCCCTCTACCTTAAATGAATCATTTGGTAAGTTGTAAATGCTTGTTTAAAAATGAGTTTAATTTTGGTAATCAAATTAAAAAATATAATGATAAATTAAGTGCTAGAGGATTTTCTCGAATTGAAGGAATTGATTATAATAAAATTTTTGCACATGTAACTAAGATACTGGCATTTAAAGTTATTTTATCTTTATCTGATCACATGCATTGGCCTGTTTATCAAATAGATGTTAAGAATTATTTCTTAAATGGTGACAAAATTTACATGTTTCAAAACCCTAATTTTATTAAGAAAGACAATAAAAATATTGTTTGAAAGTTAAACAAAGATATTTATGGTTTGAAACAATCTCATAGATAATGACACTCTAAAATTTATCAAATTTTTATAGTTCAAGGATTTACTCATAGTTTTTATGATCCAAATCTCTTTATCAAAAACACTCCAAATGGAATATTCATCATTGTTTTGTATGTTGAGGACTCAATAATAATTGGTAGTAATCATTCAATGGTTTTATACACTAAAAATGTTTTGAAAAATAACTTTGAAATGAATGATTTATGTCTCTTACATTATTATTTAGGGTAAGTGCATGGAGTTGGGGGGGCAACTCCATGGACATTTTAGGCAACATGATTGCATTAATAAATAACATAATCACATTAATAAATAATGTGATTACGTCAATTAATAACATGATCATACTATTTAAATTATGAATCGATAATTACCAAGTCAAAATATGATTTTATTAATATATAATGTGATCTCATTATTGTAAAGATAATAACATGTACGAGTTAGTGTATTTTTGTACATTAAAGCAACATTTTGAATCCAAATTAAAATATCACGTACATGTTATATAACATGTACAATGCATATGCATTATATAACATAGTATACAATGCAAATGCCTCATATAATGCATACACATTATTTTTTAATAAGACCAAAAATATATCCAAAAGTATTTGAGAATTGCACATGAAGGTAACTTTGGCCAGAAACTTATATTTAATACTCTAAATGTTAATTATAAGTTTACATGGTACATTTATTTTATTATAATTCAAATTTATTTTAGTAAGTATAATAAATTAATTTCACTCAGCTTCTGATAGAGTTGGTATCACAGTTGCATCCCTTACAATGTAAAAAAATAATTTTTCAAAATCTAATATGGTCAGTACTTTGTCAAATTTAGAGTTTAGGTATTAAACCTAGGGATTTTGATACATGACTTTTGTAATTGATATCCATTTTTAGTAGGAATATAGTCATTTTAAAGGTTTTATACCTTCTGGATTGATTCTTAGCATTATAGGGGTCCTAGGTTTGTCAAAATTGAATTTTTAAAATTACTCCTTGAACTTGATCCAAAGTGGTGTGATTGAGGTAGTGTAGGTCATATTGGTGACCTACACACATCAAATGACCACTTTTTATTAATTTCACTTGTTCATTGTCCCTCCCTCATCCTTGATCACTTCATACTCATCCCTCATTACCCCTAATCACTCTCTCATCATTCCTTATTGACCCTCACTATCTTTAATCATCTCTAACCACTCCCTTATCATCCATAATCACTCCTTTATTGAATCTCACTATCCCTCATCATCCCTAATCAATCCCTCTCTATATTTCATCATCCCTCATCATACCTATTCACTTCATCATCCCTATTCACTCCCTCCTCATCCCTAATAACTCCCTCATTGACCTTCATTGTATCTCATCATCTCTAATCTATTGGGATTATCATCCATAATCAATCTTTCTTCGTCCCTCATCATTTATAATCACTCCCTCATTGACCTTCACCATCCCTAATCACTCCATCATTGACCCTCACCATCCCTAATATTTCCCTCATCATTTGACATAAGTATATACTTTAAATATATCTTTCATTATAATCATATGTTGTTTAATCCATTATAATATAAATTAACTCTTTTCCAAGACTTGTGTTGTCAATACCCATTTGTGATAATCAATTTTATTATTGAATGAATTGGATGATCTTCCAAATTTATAGTCAAGTAACATAAGTACTTACACAAAATAGAGTCTAGATTTTAATTCATCAAATTATCTTTGTTGTGCAGGCACCTAGATGAATCTTTATTCAGTTCCATCTTTGGTAGTTTGGTTCAAAAGATAAAAATTAAACACAAATCTCTTGTATAATTTTTTAATAATGAGAAGATTTGAATCAGATGCAAATTTATTTAGTGTTTTCCATTCTTGTATGAATTGAATCTTGGTTAGGTTCACACATGAACTCCTTGTGTGTGTAATGTGTCCCAAATAATTTATCTCTTGTATGAAAAATGAATATTTACTCATGTTATGATAAAAATATGTTTCTTTAAATTGTGAAACTCTAGTTCAACATGGTGTAGATGTTTATCCCATGTTTTCTAAAGATTAATATGTCATCAAGGTAGATTAAAAAAATGACATAGGTGAAGGGCCTAAGGATGTCATTCAACATCTTGAAATGAATGAGTTCGTTACATGAGTTAACCTAGAAAGCATAACCATCTAGTCAATCAATCCTTTCTTTGTTTTTAGACTATATTACAAATGTAGAGAGGTTTAACATGAATATGATGATACCCAAACTTAGGATCAATTTTGGAAAAAGACTTCTACACCATGGATATAGAATAAAAATGCCTTAATATTTAAATTAGGATAATAATTCTTCACTTTAATCTCATTAATATTTTTTTAATTGATTCACAAATTTGGCACAAACATAATCAGGTTTCTACAATGCAATGATTTGGGCTTGATGTGTCCATTATCCATGATTTCATGGATATACCCATTCATATATTCATTATATAGAAATGATATGTTGTATAAAGAGGTTTGAGGTACTTAAGGGATCAAAACAATAGTATTTTTTAGTGTATAGTATGTAGGAACTTATTTAGGTGACTGAAAGATATCCTTGTATTCATCTAGTTTATGGTTCAATTATTTTATCTTTGTTATTGTTTTATAAACCACACTATGATATGGTGACACAAGGATGTTATTACATTTACTTCTTACCATTAAGAGTATACTTCTCACTACAACTAACAATATTCTTACACTTTCTAGCACTAGTGACTGAAGGCATATGAACTAACTATAATAAATGGTATTTTAGATCATGACAATATATCACAACATTTCAAAGATTTAACTCATATAATACATGTCAATGGAAAATATATTTTTGACCACATGTAAAAAATCACACACCTCTAATGGTGAGATGTCACAAAGGATTGTATGTTTAAAAAGTTTGATTTTGTACACCAAGTGACACTACTAAGTGATCCATTTCTCAAGGTCTACACTAGACCATACATTATGTATGGTTACGGATGATGTATAGATTTCAAGTTAAATTTTTGATAATATGATTTAGTATAAATTAAATTCTTCTAACTTCTATTGGAAATGATGGAGTGTATTGGCTCACCATTGATACATATTTGTTAATGAAATAATATTTTTAATTCATATAATTTCTTGTTGGGAAAGTAGATATATTTTTAGTATTGACCATATCATTGGGTTTTAAATATATTATCGACTTACATTTTATAGTGATATATAACTTGTACCCACTTATCGAGATGTGCAAGTAGAGAGCTCATAGTGTGACACTCTTCATTGGAATGAATATTTAAGTTATGAATTAAGCACCACTTTACAATCTTGGACTACTTTTTCTAATCATTTGAAAATTATTTTACACTCTCTGGTATGATGAATCAATTGATAGGCATACAAATAGATGACCTTCAATGTAATTATTCAGATCATAAAATGTCCTCATATGGAAAGCAATTGATTAGTTTTAGGAAATCACATAGTTTGGTGATCCTCAGGAATTTACTACCCATTTTTGGTGCTATGGTGGTTTTAATTACTTATATATTTTTAATGGATTTTCAATTATGAATTACATCATATATTTATGTTTCAAATTTGCCTCCACATCATTTGGACCACTATGTCTTATATTTTATGCTAGAACTCAACTCTCCACTTCTAGTTCCTAACATTATTAAACCCCAAAAGATTACCACCATCAAGGTAATAAATGTAGTGATTAAGGATGAGGAGGAATTGAGTAGAGATGATGAGGGAGTCAATAGAGATGATGAGGGATGGTGAGGGTCAATGAGAGAGTGATTAGGGAGGATAAGGAAGTGATTAAGTATGATGAGTGATGGTGAAGATTAATTAGGAAGTGATTAGGGACAAAGAATGAGTGATCAAAGATGATGAGGTGATGTAGGAGCATCACTACACAATGTAAATAGTGATCTAGTTTACATGTTTCAAGTCTTTATAAGGTGGTCAAAGTCATAATATTTTTTTATGATTCTTTATAAGTTTCTAGTTATTTTGTTAATTTTGACTTTGATTTGTATTGGACTTCCCCACAAAATATTTCATTTAAATTTTTAAACTTTCATAGAGACTTCAATCTTGCTTAAAGAAGTCCAAATTTGAATTTGGTGTAGTTAGAATTTAGTGAGGAGTTTAGGATGTTACAACACATATACACAAAATCATATTTGATAAATATGTTAGTAGTTGAGTTTGTTTAGAACACTTTTAATGTACAAAAGAAGATAGAATTTAGTTAGGATGGTTATTTGGTAATAAGAGTCCTGTCTATGTCTTGTTTTATATTCAGAGCTAGATTCAAGAGATTTGGAGGGGTTAGGATTTGAAATGATGAATCTAAATAACCAAAAAAAAGTGAATAAATACATTTTTTGATTATTTTTAGAAAATAAAGAAAACATACCTTACATCTTCTTGAATATGTGTAAAGATAGTTGATACTGTGCATGATCAATGGTGAAACATGATTAGTAAAAATTTATTTATGATCTTGGCATGAGTGGTAATTTGAAAATACCTATCTTTGATAGTGATTATATAATTTATAATTTGAGTTTTAAATCATATGAATGTTCAAATTACAAATTGTATACCTTATGACTTTACAAACTATGCCTTGAAATCTAAGTAAAGGTCAGAGTCTTATAGAAGAGGAGTTTTTGGTTGGTGGGATTTTAGAACATATGAGTAATTAATAACTTTAAATAAAAATTAATTAATAGTATTTAAATATTTTTTGTTGTTATTTTGATAAGGACATTCTATGTTGAACAACACAACCTTATTTTTTGTGAGCAAACATTCTAAGTATACATATGTATGAGAAGGTATATGCATCTATTGGAGTGAAAATTAAAATGTATATGTTGGTGAGTTGATTATAATATTATCATTAATTCTTATAATCTTTAAATTAGATTTCATATATTTGGATGAGCAAAAAAAAACATAGTCCTGTAGTCATCAAGTGACATAACATAGTCAAAGTGGTATCTCATGAAATTTGGAGAATAGTGTGTTATAGATGGAAGGAATTGATTTTTTAAAGTGTGTAAATTTTTTTTAGAGGATTTTAAACCTTATTTTTTGTTTATAACCATTTTTGGAATAAATTATAAAAAATAACCTCTTCTAAAATTACTGCAAACCTATGATTGAGTACACAATCTATTTAAATTTGGTTAAGTCAAGACTTTGGAATATTTAAATCTCATTTTGACCCTTCTCAGGTCTGTAAAACTAGTCCAAACCTTGTATTAGGGTTTTTTCTTTCAAAGTAAGTTTTCAAAAGTTTTAACCATCAATAACTCATGAAATTTGGTGAATAATTTGAGTTCAACATGAAAAAATATAATATAGTGTTTTTAAGTTGTGTAAGTATGGATAAATATGTATGAGGGAGGATTGTGTGGTAGACAGGCAGAAGGAAACCTAAAGACATAGTCCAAAATAAGAAAGAGCCAAAAAAAATTATCAAATATTTGAACCAAAGCCTAAAACTTTGTGAATATATGGAAGACATTATATGGTATCCATAAATTAGGTTTATTTTATTATTTAAGTCTATACAAGATAGTACCAATAAAATTAGCATAAAAAGGCTACAAAAAAAGTCTATGATAGAGTATGAGGTAGTGTATGATAAGATGATTATGTTGAGAAGTTAAGTAGTGCTGAGAAGAACTTAGAGAGGACTCAAAATATTGGAAGTAATTTTTTTAGATCCATATTAAATCCTAACGAAATAGAGACAAGATTTGAATTAATTTTATTATAAAGCATAATGACTAGTGAGGGGGATAGCGTCAAAGTAATAGAGATCAAATGCATTGAGTAAGGAGAATAGAATGAAGAGTTTAGTGAGACTATCCAAATAAATTTAGAGAATAAATGAAATGAATAAAATTTAGGCAATCCATGTCTAAAAATTCTTTTCCATATAATTCCCACTATCCCGTATAGCAAAGAGATTATATCACTTATCTTTGAAATCTGTTTTGACAATAGTTTTGGGAAGTTGAGTGGAGGAATGTTTCAGATTGGTCAATCAGGATTTATTGACTTGTTTAGAACCTAAAATAAGATTATAATACTAAAATCTTTTTGAGGACTCAAGGGTTAAATGCATAAAGGTTTCATGATTTGGAAGGCAAAAAATATTGTCGATTCATTTAAGATCAAAACTCACTACTAACTCTCCCCTGGGAATCCCTTACCTCTTATGTTTTTGCAATGTAATTATTTTTTACAACCAAAAATAACTCAAGAGATTGTAATGATACTAGGATTGCTGCTACCTATGCTATACCATTGTCACATATACTCTAACGAAAATCTATCTTATGTAATGCATTCATTCTTTCCTAAAACTCACCCAAGTTGACATGACCAAGATCGGTATATGTGATATTTTTTGTGTCAGATTCCAATGACAAAAAGGGTACTATACCCTAAAATTGGTATTTTATGACTATTTTCTCTTTACCTGAGATTGACATTTTTTGGGTAGGTGATGAAGACATTAAAAATTCTTGGGAAAAATGACAATGAAAAATGTTTGTAAAAATAATTATTTACTTATTAAAGCTGACAAAAACAAATAACTTGAAACATAATAAGCTATTTGAATCAACCCAAGAGTTTATAATCAATTTTGATGTGAAAATAGCTCATGAACCCTTTAATTCCATCCAATAAATATCAACCATTCACCTAATTACTTTGCTCAATTTGAACTTTTCTATGATCTACCCACCTTGTAGTTATAGTATGAACCCCTTTAACAAGTGCAAATGCAAAATGCAATTTTGAGAATTTCCATCTTTAGATTAAAAAACCTACTCTTTTGATTTTAGCCTCAAAACATCAGAATGATTTCCAGTGAATCCTTTTTGCAAAAATTGAACTTTGTAATCTCTTGGAAATTTACTTAGGACTTTTATCATGCTAACATGACTAATTAAAATTTTATTTTTAATTTTTTAATTTCAAATGATCTTTTTAATCTTCTAGAAAAGAATTTAATTTTGCTATTTTGAGTTGCAAATCAAAAAGGAAACTATCAAAAACAAATGTTGCTCATCTCATAGAATTTATCCTCCTTGGCATGAACTATATTGTTTTTAGGTGAATGCTAAAATCTAAATAAAAAGTATCTTAGTCGATTGTATTATTTTTTGAGGAGTGTATAGCCTATATATTCCCTTTATCACAAAAAAATGAATTAATTTTTTTTTCAAAAGTACGTAATCAGCAAAATTGCCTCATGACTGTATGGTTTGGTAAATGATAACATAAACAATTCTAATCTACCAGTTTCTTTTTCTAAATTTCACTTACCTTAATCTTGGGCCGTACGGTTCTTTGATGGTTGAGTAAGAGACTACAATAAATTTATTTTGAGTAGATAAAATTTATTTTTTACCATAAAAAGAGTCTCCCCTCTTCCAAATAACTGAGTTAACAAATATAAATGATTGTAATTCACCTTTTTATTTTTTTCATGACCATATGATTGGTATGGGATAAGAAACATTATGGAAAATAAACAATATTCAGATCAAAATTTCTTAGTTATAGGGATCGTACAGTCTTAAAGAAGGGATCAACAAGAACAAAATTTGATCTTTTAATTATTATAAATAATAACATATGAAGTGTTTATATGGGCCGTACGACTCCCATTTCGATGTACCTAGAAATAATCAACATTTTTTCTTTTCCTCCTCTTTATATTCACTTTTATTATTTTACTTGGTACATTTGCAAAGTGTGTAAAGAGGTAAAATAGAAAACAAGAAAATAACTTAAAATTTTCATTTTTTATTGTTTCCTTCTTTTGCCTGGCAAGAAAAATAAAAAAAAATCTTATTTTATATATAATTCCATTTTGTAACTTTTGTGAATTACTTGGCCAAGTTTTTGAATGAAAATTTGCATATGAAAGCTCAAAGGGTGAGTAATGGATTTAGAATAAGTAGGAGAGAGAAATTTTCCATTTCAAAGTGACTTGAGGAAATAATTACTCTCACATGATCGAAGGAGGAAATAATGGAGATTGCATGCAAAAGGAAGAAGAAGTCATATATTAACAATGGGAACTTGCAAGGAGTGGGGAAATAAATTTACAATTTACACTTGCATGATTAAAAGAAGCTTGATTTTGAGTTTCACTAAAAAGGGAAACTTAAAATGTTTTCATAAATTTCATGAGAGCCTAAAAGATTTTTGCAATTTGCACAAGGACCAAAAACATTTTTTCAGTTTGCATGACTTGTGAAAAAGGAAAATATATTTATGCAAATAAAAAAAAGTTAAATGGTTTTGGCAAATTACTAGGAAAGCTAGCAATATTTTGCATAGAGGGTTCAAATGAGGTTTTAAACACTTTGGAATAAAAATAGAAAAATTGTAAAATTGTTTTAGTTAATTAAATTTTTAATAATTAATTCAAATTCCCAATTTTTTCACATTTTTATGTAGAAATAAATCTTATTTAACCATTTATTTAAAAATCAAATTTTCACTAATTTTTTGCCATTTTAAAAATTTGTGACAATAAGTCCTTATTGACTATGGTGAAATTAAAATCAAGAATGAATCAAAAGAGTCTACGTCTCTAGGTGAACAAAAAGAGGTATACTAATATTTCATTCCCAATCATGATTAAGCCCTTCCCTCTCCAATCCAAGGTCAAGGTACTACATCCCTTTTCCATGGTCCCCCCATATTTGATAAATCCTTTATTAAAAATGAGTCTATTTCCCATGCACTATGTCCTCCCATCTCTCATGAGTCCTTCCATGGGCCTATCTTTGTTGAATCCATTATTTCTCCACCATATTCCTCTCATCCATCATATCAAAGAACCCATGATGAAAAGTCATTGTGTACATTGAATCCTCTACTATCAACATCATGTCATGTACATTAGATTCAACATTGGAGAGAACAACAATCTTATCAGCATCAGGATCATGTTTCACACTAGTATTTGAATCAAATTCCTCCCTAAAAATATCATTCATCATAGATGTTTCAATAGATGATGATTATGTCTTCCCTTTTGAAGATACCTCCAACTTGGATGATAATTAGTCACTAGGCATAAATTTTGATCCCAATCGAGATGATGAAGTCATATCAGATATTTTTCAAGATTTATCTATCTAAGATTATTAGAGTGAATCTAATCTCACTTGGGTGCATATAATACATCTAGTCCTAATGATTATTTTGCTAATCTTGAGGAGATATTCTCCAATATAGAAATTGGGTCTCCAAAGAACCCCTAAGAGGACCATGCTTCCCAAACACCACTCATTGACGTCATCATATCATCTCTAGCACCTTCATCCATCATATATCCTTTCCTTCCCATCAATAATTGTTTAATCACCTCCATCCATAGGAACAAATAGGAACATGCATTATTGGACTCTTCTTTGAACAACATAATAAGTGCCACAGATTTAGAAGTCTAATATCATATTCAAAAGGTCATTTATAATGATCAAATTCTCTTTAATAAAATAATTCAAAATCAATAATATTCAAACCATTGGTCTAATAAAAAAGTGTCTTCCCCTAATAAAGATAAAAATTAGGCACTAGGGGACTGTTCATGTTAAAATAATGTTCATCTATCAAAGTAAATATCAATTTCCTCTAGTGAAGCCAAATGTCAAGAACTAGGGGTAGTCAAGAAATAATCAAGTCTAAAAATCTAATTAATGTCAAAATAAATATTGTTATAGCCAATAATCCTTCAAATAATTAGGTCAAAGAATCACGTAGTCCAAAAGTCTTATATCCTTTACAATCTTTTGTCAACTAGCACCAGTCAAATGTGGAACATCAAACATCTCCAATGATGCATGAGAATACTAGTCCTAATCCTAAAACCACATCTCACTATCCTCTCATGATCCTATCATCCATTAAAGCCCAATACACCATAATTAGATCAAGATCTAATCCAATCCATACCTCATATCACCTTCCTAAGAAGCATTATATTTTGTAGGGGTGATGAAGATACCTGGCCTAGATATCTGGAGGGATCTCAATCATGAATCATAAAAGGTCACACATGAATCAATACATCCAATAATACCAACATGATCCTAGTATCACATCTATCTAGAATAGGTGTTCACTGAAGAATAAGAAAGCATCAGCATTCTTGCATCTCATGATCATATCTAATAAATCAAGATGCCTGAGTCACAAAAATAGAAAATAAAAAATAAAAAATAAAAAAGTCATAACAACAACAACAATAATAAATCTTTCATCTAATGGTAAAAACTAGTATTTCGGCACCTTAGACAAGTACCATGATGAAAATTTATTTACAATGTCATGGTAAAACAATCTATTATCCACATTGTACCTCAATACTTGGAGGCAAAATCAATCCTTTGTCATTTCCATCCATCCCATCCATGTCATATCCCTCTATCCATTCTTCCTACACATCATCTGCCATCATATCACACATCTTATTGTGTCAATCATTCCTTTCCATTTTGACCTTTGTAAGGAAATGGAAGATGTCTAAAAAACTATTTTGGAATCATATTAGCACATCCTCCAATGGACACTCAAACAACTAAACATTCGGTTCCCTCATGATGTGGTCATTGGCAATCCCTAGTCTATTCTCCCTTACTCCTCATTTCCTTTTTTATACCTCCCTCATCCTTTTATCATACCATCCATTATTACATCCATCCTTGTCCTAGTTTTTAGGCTTGGTATTCCATTTACTAGTAACCCCGTTTGTATAGTGTACATACATATGTAAAAAACCCTAAAAATTATAAATCCCATTAAAATCCAAAAACATCTAAGTTGCCTTATCATATGTCATCTTGTCCTATGTCATAAATATCCCAGTCATTCTATCTAAGGTCTTATCAATCTTATCATTTTGTCATCTTACCTTATTTCAATATCTTACTCATCTTGTCTTATGTCTTCTATATCCTTATCTTAATCAAAGCCTCGAGTCTACACCAACTCCATACACTTATCCAAGTCTCTAACCTTAATCAAAATTCACATCATCAAAACCAACTTAGTCCAACTCATTACCCCATCGATCATCCCATCAAATTTCATTAGGACAATTCGATAAGACATATAACACTACATATAAATACTAGTGTATGTTATGTATATGTCTTTTATCATGTATATATCTACTTATTTTATGTTTGTTTATGTTTCTTTTTAGTATTGTGTCATGTATCTGTTTGTCTATTGGACAACAAATAAAGATGTTATGATGACACCAAAAGGTACACTAGTATTTTTGGGTGCCCTTGATGATGTAAAGTTTGATATTTGCCCCTTCTTATGTACTTTAGCACACCTTCCCTTTGGTCATACTTATATCATGGGGAATATTTCCAAGTTTTATATCTATTAGATTTCTTAGACTATGATGAGCCTTATTACAACAATGATGGCTTGATCATTTCTCCTAATCATATCATCATATTTATCCCATCCTCAATTCTATCATCCTAGTCCATTGGTCTAATATTTAGGCATTCCTTCAATTCCGTTATCATCACATTTTTATCCTCTAACGAATCATCTATCATATCTCTAGTCATCAACATATAACATCTCATCTCCCATCGTTTTTCCTAGTATAACATCTGAGTCGCATATCTATAATAACTAACATCTATCCTTCTCCTCCTTTAGTCTCTCTTATCATAGATCATCTAGTCATAACTACATCAACTTAAGGTATTTTAAGATTAAGTAGGAAGAATTTGGACACTTTTCAATGCTAAATGATAGCTCATCCACTCTCACATTTTCCTTTTCCCATTATTTGTCTTTTATCTTGCATCATCCTCAAGTCTTGTATCAATCTAATCCTTTAGCTAAAATATAAATAATTAACCAATAAATTTATTAATCAATTACCATCCCTAAAATCATCTCCATAACATTTTATTCAATCACTTCCAGCTATCGATTAGGCCTGATAAATCACAACATCCATCTTTTCTTCTATCATTCATCCATTATCCATAATTGGTAAATTCATCATTTAAATTTTATAGTTTCTTCCCTTTATTGGGGCATGACCAAGAACCATAACCTTATCATCTTCTATTGGTCCCTTACATGTGTCCTTACTAGGGGAATCATTGTTATTAATCGCATTGTGGATCCTTGATTCAATGTTATGTAGTCTCTTTATTTCCCTTCATCTTCTGGTCACTTGATCATATCATTTCTTCATTTTCATCTCCATCATATAAGTTGACTTTAGCATTGAGCTACACTCATCATTAATCTGATCAAATCATTGTCTTATCTTTGGCCCTATGCTCTCTCAACATATGTCTTTACTTGGGATATGTCTAAAAATTACATCCTTTTATCTTATCATCATCATGTGCCCACTCCCTATGCATATGTTTTTTTTCTAGGGGCATAATCACTTTGTATCTCACTACTCTGGTTGAGCTTATTTTCTAAATCATCTATCTCACATCCCATCCCCTTGTATATTCATCACATCCCATCCCCTTGTCTATTCATCACATCCCATCCCTCATTTCCTCTTTCAAATGACCATCTATCTCATTCTTCCCTTCATGTCACCTCAAGGGGGTACAATATTCACTAACATTATTTACTAACATTCATCCATGAAATAGTTTTTCTTTGAAAGACCGTTACTCCTTCCTCTTCATTCACTTGTAATGCTATTTTAAAGAGGCGGAAAATATATACACCTAAATCTGATCACTTCATTTATCATTAATAATATTATTATTAGTCAACACTAATTTCATTTATCTCATCATAATATCACCCATTCTAATAATTAAATCTCATCCCTCTTCATTATTATTCATCTTACTAACCATAAACCTTCCCACTTCTCCATTAATTCATCTAAATCCTTATTATCCACTAACTAATCCCACTTGTCTAATATTTGAGAATTTAAATTTTTTATGACCCACCTACTTAGCCTATTCCTAGGCTTTCCTACATCCCTGCTTCCTAATCATGTACCCTTATCCCTTACTAATCTCACTTAGTCCTAAATGGCTTTTAGAATTATCCAATTCTAGAATGCTCTCTAATTTAGCTCCTTTTTCTTTAGAAACATCTACTCTAAATACTTCCAAAGAATTTTTAATTCTTTAGATAATCCTTTATGTAGAGGGAATAGTTTTCCAAATGTTTTATAATTTCTTTTAATTTGTTTGAGTAGAATATTTTAAAAGGTCAATTATTTTAGATTAAGACAACTTGATGATGGTAGACCCCAAATTCAACCTTGTACTGCCTTCATAAATTATTACTACTCCACCAAAAACACTAGTTCTTAGAATGCATCCTATGGTCAACGTTCTTTAAAACCTAATATTCTAATTTATATCAACCTTTCAAATTCAAAAATTCAAGGGCTCTAGATAATGGGGCGGTGACCTCATGTCTACCACATTGGTATGCATTATGTAATGCAAAAAAAAACATGTACCCATGCAAGGAAAACTAGGTTTTCTTTCTGTGTTCCACAAACAACTAGTGGTATATGTGGGTTTTTGTAATCCACTTAACGATCATGGTGCGATAAAATTTTGAAGTAAAATATGTGATGTTGGTTCAGCTCAACCAGATTTAATGATGATAATTTTCAGTTTTATCAAGTTGAGCTGAACCAATATTACTACTTCTCTAATAATTCTTATTTCTATTTGAAGATTAGTTTCTTTAGAAGAACAATGAAATAATATTTTCATCTCTATCAAATCATTTCTATCAGATGTTTCTAATCTCATATGGATTCATACGAAGCCAATGCCTAGGGAAAAAACTTCTTCTTTCATTCTCCATTATGAGTTACATTTTGTTGTTCCAAGTTTAGTTAAGATCTTGAAGCTTTGATTAATCAAATCATTGACACATTCTATCATTGTCGATCTTTCAAAGGAAGATCAGATCATGATGAAATTTACTATGATAATAAGCATGCTATTCCATGCTATTCCATGTAAGTTCAACTCGCTGCTCATCAGACCAAATTTCTTCCTTGTATATGGCAACCCCAAGTAGAATATGAAGTTATGCTTGCATCCAAGGGCTTCATCACTATCAGCTTTATTAGAGTGGTTGATTATCTTATAATGAAAAGGCTAATTATTTTGTAAATTAGCATTCCTCAAAATTTTCATATTTTTTAATTGTCTATTTAACTTTCATTATATATATATATATATATATATATATATATATATATATATATATATAATTAATTGATTTTGAGGGTCATATAAAATGTATGGAGTGAATTAGATGAATTTAAATAAAGTTTTAAAAAATGTAAAAATATTGAGCATTAATTTGTAAAGATAGTTTGAAGAAGAACAAGGATGTTTGGTCAATTTTGAAGGATGGTGGGTTGTCTAATTACATGGAGCCAATATGTGGCATGACACTCAAATCTCAATTGACTTTGTTAAATGTTGGAATGCAAGAAATATGAATATGAGGGATGTTATAAATATTGTTACTAAAGATCTGATTGTTCATGTTAATGGGATGAGTACATGTAGCAGGAAAAATTTTAAGAACAAGATGGAAAAGGTTGAGGAAATGCAACAATTTCTAGAACCTAGTGAAAAATTGATACCTTTCTAAGATGGGTTTCTTTGTGAGTCCTGCCTTGTGCCTTATCATGAAGTGGCAAAGCAAATTATGAAGTATTGAATGCTTGAGGGGAGTTATGGTGTTATTTTATGTTATCATTTTCCCTTGTTAAATCATTTTATGTATAATAGTCCTATAAGTTTTCCCTTTTCTACTGATGTCTCTTGAGCATTCAATTACTGAAGTGCAGTTATAGAAAGCTCCTTTGCCCTATCACTAGGCCCTCATTTTCCTTTTGTATGGTTATGCTAAGTCCTTTGGGGTGTGGCCTTCTATCGATGTAAAATTGGGCAATTCTTCAAGGAAGGGAAAATTATTTCTAAAGCATAGAGGAAAGGTTCTACTCATAAGGCCATTACCATTATAATTTATTCAAATCCCCTTTAACTACCCATTCTAAATCTCTTGTGAAGAAGATGGGAGATTTCATTTTGAATCTAAGGATTAGGAATTTGAGGAGGTAAATGATGATGATGAGGATTTTTTAATGATGGAGGATAATCAGGTTGAGGTTGAGAGGACTAAGGGTGAGAAGAAAGATGATTTGCAGAAAGATGTTTTGGTCATTGGTTTGGATGAGGATCATAAGATGAAGGAAAGGGATGAGGAGTTAGATGGTGGAAGTATTCATGAAAGTCTTAAATCCTTGACTGTGGATATTAACATCTATAAGAGTCTATTGTCTTTAATTATTAAGGATAATAATGTCAATATTTTTATTGGGGGCAGATCTAGTGTTTGTGTTTTTGAGGAAGGCAAAGGTGTTGCTTCTAAGCTAATTTAATTTGAATATAAAATGGATAATATATAGATAGAGATGAATAATATGAAGGTTACCATCCACAACCTAGCACAAATGAGTTAAGTCACTATCAATAATTATCTTTCTTACATAAGTGTTTTAAAGGAAATTACTAAGGCAGGTAAATATCAACAAAGTGGCATTCATGTAAGTATGAGGATCAAGAGTTTGATAAAAATGAAGATTTTGGAGTTAGATGATATAGTGGTGGGGGACATTAAAGATATCCTCAACAAGCTATTTAAAGAATGGAACATTGTCTTGCAAGATCTAGATATGTAGTTTATTATATCTAATTTGCTGGTTTTTAAATGTTTGTTGGTTTTTTATCTACTGTGTATAGATTATTATTTTTAATGTCTATTTGGTTTCATTTCTGATAGTTTTTCTCTTAACCAAAGGCTTGTCTTTTATAACTGGAATGAGACCCAGTCAAAACATGTCCTTTACCTTTAATCGAAATTTTTAAAGACAAGTAACCCTTTGATTTTATACCCTACTACTGATAGGTTTATTCATAAGAATGTAAATATCACATACATTTTAAATTTAAATTTTATGACTATCCAATAATAAATTAACACCCAAAAAATCTTAAATATATAATTAAATATTCAAACATTCAATTTAGAAACATATATCATAAATAAACTCATCTAATTTATCTAAACATTTATCAACTCTAAAAATTGATCTAAAAAAGAAAGACCAATCATAAATAACTATATAAGTTCACCTCTACTCTTTACCTCTTGAACACTAATTTTTAAAAACACTACATTACAAAATTGGAGGCACCAAATAATAATAGATTGGAATGTAAATCAAGTTTTATTAAAGCCAACAATAGTATAAAAGATAGATATATTTGATAAGAGATGTAAGGTAGGGATCTCTAAAATGATATGTTAAGTTTAGTATTCGTGACATATGTCTTTATATTTATTTTTAATAAGAAATGAACAATTAAAAAATATATAAGACAATTTAATTTGAAATCCAAAAATGTATGTGACAAGGTTTTTCTTAAAAATTTAATAGGTTTTTTAATGAGTATATATATATATGTATATATATATATATATATATATGTATATATATATATATATATATATATATGTATATATATATGTATATATATATGTATATATATATATATATATGTATATATATATATATATATACACATGTATATATATATACATGTATACATGTATATATATATATATATATATATATATATATATATATATATATATATATATATACATGTATATATCTATATATATATATATATACATGTATATATCTATATATATATATATATACACATGTATATATCTATATCTATATCTATATATATATATATATATGTATATATATATGTATATGTATATATATATATGTATATGTATATATATATATATAAAATTATATATATATATATATATAATTATATATATATGTATATATATATGTATATGTATATGTATATGTATATGTATATGTATATATATATATATATATATATACATATATATATATATATATATACATATATATATATATATATATATATAGAGAGAGAGAGAGAGAGAGATGTTATATGTTTTTATATTTTACATTTTTTAGGCTTTTTAAATTATTTTATTTTTCCTCGATTTTTTGAATGATCATAAATAGTTTTCAAAAGTATTATTATATAGACATTGAAATTAGTTTGTTTCATGAGCTTTTCAATACATATTGTGATTTTAAAGTTTGAACTATGTTTAAAAAATTACAATCTTGAAAATATAATGTTTTAGATACTAATATCTTTGGTATTCCTACCAAAAGAATTTTCCAAACTTCCACCTATATCAATGCATTTCCTATGTCAAATTTTGTGTAATGATGGATGTGAAACAACCATTGATTGAAAATGTGGTCATTAAAACTAAAAATTGGTATGTGAGAAGTCACTTGAATTTGGGAATGCCCCCTTAAATTATCATTTGTCTTATAGACATAGCTCCACACTTTTGTCATCTCTTGCCCTCTAGTGCCCCACATGAAAACCATTAGTTGAAACTAAAGAAACTTAAAGAAAGCCAAGAATAAAATCTTCATAACTGAACCCAACATTTGTTCCCTCTTCATTGAAGTCTTTTATGGTTTTGCTTTGGATGAGAATCCTCTATCTAGTCTACATAGGTTGTTCCTATCATAAAAGATTGAAGCCTAATAAAATGAAGCATCTATACTCCTAGAAAAACCATAGAAGATCCTCAATTTTCGGGCAATAAATGAAGTGGGATAAGGATGACCTCAAACACTGGTTAATTCCTTTAGAGAATAATTGGAACTTATATTCACATAGGTGCTCAAAGAGCCTCTAACTGCATTGTCATATCATGGAATCCAATGTGTGTTCATTTTCAACCCTTATGGTGAAATCCATAGTATATTAGATGGAAATTAATAGATCAAATTAATGGAAAACTTTGGTAAAGAGTCAATAACTATGGACACCTTATTGATGTGGCATACTTGTCTAATGTGTAAAAATAGGGTTTGAGGGATATAAAATGGATCCAACTAAATATTTTTTTTAATGAAATATATCCATTTATTAACGAAAAAAAATATACAAATAATTCACAAAAAAATAAGGCGGTATGAGAGCATGCCATGACACACTAGGTGGAGCCTAGGAGCAAAACCAAAGTATCAAAGTATTAACTAAGCAGAGCTTAGAAACAAGTAGCTAAATCATAAAGTCATAAAAAGAGATAACTTATTTTTAGTAAGATCAAGGATAATAGATAGAGGAGCCATATCATCAGGACCCCAACTTGATCTTGGAAAATCATTGCCATTTGGAACAAGCTCCTAACTAGTAACTTGGGTAGTGTTCGTATCATCATCTACTTATGTTCAAGGGGAAAAGATAGCCAAAGATAGCCCGGGGATCTTATCTAGCATGTTTGCATGGCCTCTAGGTGTCATGCCCATGTATCTGGGTGTGAAGGAGGAGGAGGAGCACCCCATCCATCCTACCCAATAGGGGAAAGAGGTGGTGGATGCCACCCTCGCTACTGCTTAGGACGGGAAACATGATAGTATACGGTGCCACTATGAGAGTGGTGCTTAGAATGGTTATGATGATGCCCACCACAAGGAAGCTAAATCACTCTATCATCTAATCTAGGATCCTTGGGTGGAAAAGGTGTAGCCTAAGCCATAGTAAAAAGAGAATCTCCCTAGTGTGAGAGGAGATCATGAAGATGTCCAAGCTTTATAGCTACTTTATTAGCTTGGACTTGAATCTACAAAATAACATTGGAGATGATAGAATATTTATGTAAATAAGAAACATTATAATCATTAGAAGCATGATTAAACAAAAAATTATTTATTTCTTTCCAAATTGAGAAGAGAATCTCCACTCTAAAATTATGCCACACTTGCAAGTAATTAAAGGGAATTACAGGTTTGTCACCAAGGAGGATATACTACCAATAAAAGAATCTAGGCTGAAAAGGCTTGAATATATCATGGATCCAAGTCCAGACCCTTTGATCTTTGGAAAAATACTAGAAGAGATGAGGGAGTGTCTGAAGGCGGCCATAAAAGCGGAAAGTAGGCTATTAAACTCTAAGTTGAATAAATCTTCTGCTAATAGGCAAGCCTTGTTGTAGTATACACCAAGGAAAGTGGCTTGGTATCCACACAAGCCACCAAATATTTAAGAGATGAGTGTAGGCCCCAGTGGGCGTTAATCTTTTCAACCATGAGAAAATGGGGGGTGAGCCAAGCATAGCCTAGCGAAGGAGTGTAATTGCAAAAAGGGTTCTCAACATACAATTTCCAGTCCTTTCACTATGGCCAAGTAGAATGGTCTAAGATTTTATAGAGCATAGAAGCTGGGACAACATTGAGGATCACTTGGTAAGATTCCTGATCTACATTGGCTAATAAAAATATAGCTTTCACCTCCTCTTAAGATAGCCAAGAGTGAGAATGCCTTCAAAAGAGAGCTTGGATGGAATGAATTCCTCTATGAAAAATCTTGAGGGCATTGATCCAAGAGACTTTTGATAAGGTAACTTCATTGCAATAAACAATGGGAGACCACCAAAAAGAGTGGGAGTTAGCAAAGAGCCCATTACAAAAATAAGAACCATTCAAGAGAAGCAATGGCTTAATATTTTTTTGAGCCTTCTAGATGATTTTGGACATAAAGGATCTAGTGATCTAGTTGGGAGACTGAATGAAGAGAAAATTAGGGAAGCCAAACACTTTTTAGGCTTTCTTACCCTTGGGCAAGCCTAAGGAGACACAATATCTATATAACACCTTTCAAGCTTTTGAACCCTTAATCGCCCACATAATCCATTCACACATAAGGTAGTTCCTTACCAAGCTATGTCGATGAGTCCCATCCATCAAGCTTCACGTATGAGGCAACAATATTCCTAGGCCACCCTGTGGAGTCCATTACCTTATGTGGAATTTACCCAAAGGAAATTTTGGAGTAATTTCTCCAACTTTTGGTAATATTTTTTAGAATATACTCATCATGATGAGTAATACACATGGGTTGATGCAATAATTTTTGTGAAAATTTGAAATTTTCTTGCTAATGAAAGAGACTTGGTCACCTAGTATTATATCTTCTTAGAAAATATGTTAGCAACATATTACCATAATAAGGGTGGTGAAACATTGAAAGCAAAGGGGATGCCAAGGAATTTAAATATATCATCATGTTAGATCTGCTTCTATTTGACTTTAATATGCCATGTTGGAGGAGGGAGGTATGACTATCTATAGCAATGAGTTTTCTGCCATTTGATGCTAGAGCCAAAGGCCAGGTAGAAGGTATCAAGACATTGTAAGTTATTATCCACATTAGCTTCATCTTCAATTAGGGTAAGGAAGGAGTCATCAACAAAGTGGCAATTAAATAATTACATATCTTTATATGGATAAGCTGCATTAGGTGGGAGATAAATTCCCTTAACAAGGCCACTAACTTGGGCATTGATAAGAAGATATCAAAAACCATCATCTATAAGAACATACAAGGTGGGATTCAGAGGGCACCCTTGGTGAATGGAATGGAATAAGCCAAACTACTTGGAGGTTATTCCATTAACGGAGAGGATAGCTGAGGCATTAGAGAAAAGCATCTGAATAGTTTGAATGAAGATGGGCCAAAAACTTAGAGCTTGAAACATAACTAAGATAAAAGTCCACTCAATGGAATCATAAGCTTTTTCAAAGTTAATTTCTTAGATTGTCTAGCCTAATCCATGCATTCTTAGATAGTAATGATGTTATCAAAGATATAATGGTTTGTAATGAAGCCCATTTATTCTGGTCGCATAATGAGAGGCAACATATTGTGTATCTATATTGTCAGAGCTTTGTTAATAATTTTAAAGGAAAAATTTAGGAAGGTGATGGGACACTAGTTATAGATCAATTCAGGATCTCCTTGATTAGGTATGAATTTGATATTTCCTTTATTTATTTTTTTTCCCAGTGAATGTATGCAAAATCCAAATCACTACCCATAAGATCCTAAAGAGGTTTTTAGATCTCATAGGGAAAGCCATCAATGCCAAGGGCTTTGTCATTAGCCAAGTGAGACTTTGCTTCATACAAATCATCAACAGTGAGGGGCCTATTATAAATCACGTGCTTGGTAGGAATGAGTTTTCATGACATCACTGAAAGGCATTATTGAAGGGAAGATTCACGCTCAGCCAAAGACACTTGAGCTTTGAACACTTGCTAATAATGGTAGACAAAAGATGCATAATTTTTGAAGTTTTTTTGAGTATGTTACCATCCTTAAAAATGACTTGAATTTTTCACTTTGAGTTTTTGGCTCACAATAATTAAAATAACTCCCTAGAATCTTTGTCCCCTCTTTTAAGCTAATGAATCCTGGCTTTGATTTGGGGTCCCTAGGCATTATATTTATCTAAAATCTAAATTTGATGCCTTAGGGATGCCACTTTCTCCTATAAGATCTCATTAAATAGATCTTTTTCTAGAGCTAGAGCTACATGACTTAGTTATGAGGTAGTGGTAGAGTAAGAGTGCCTTTTAATTTTGGTAAGTTGGTGACCATAGATATAAAAAGGAGGGAGGTCCTCTGGGGAAATCATCCCACCAGAGAATCTAACTAGAATATTGAGAAGGATGTGGATCTAAATTCCAAGCTCTCCTAGTGTGTGCTATCATAGGCCCATGGTTGAGTAAAGAGCTATTAAGGAATAATTGCATTATGTGGTCTTTGGGTTTCATGAACTGCCAGGTCATATCAAAATGAATGGGTGAGTGATTAGAAATCCCAAAGTATGTTATTACCTACACTAGAGGGAAAAAATGTTATCAAAAGAGAATTATAGTTAAGTGGGCATCATTGCCCTATCTAAATACTTTAGAATACATGTATATCCTTCCTTAAAATTACTCTAGGTGTACCAAACTCCATCTACAAGTTGACAAGTTAAATTGGGGTCATAAAGGCCCCATTTAGTGCATATGTAAAACCATGCCTCCCTTTCACTAGTTTCCCACCTAATAGGCAAGTGGTCTAATTTATCCTTGAGAGATGTCACCATATTAAAGTCACCACATAATACCTAATGGGAATTGAGGAGATCATCTACTATCCATCACTATAAATGAGAACACTCCAACACGTCATTCAAGGCATAAATATTAATAAAGCCAAAGGAGTGGCTTTCAATGAAAAAGAGATCCCAAACTAACTAATTGGTGGGGTCCATACTAGATTGTACTATGTGTGGTCACCATCTCAAAAAAAATTAATGTGATCACCTTCCACATCCTATGGCATGGTTGCTATGAAGACTGATACTATCGTGCTTGATATAATTATTGACAGTTGTCAATAAAAAAACCCACCTTGACTTCCTATAGATAGAGAATGTCCATCTCAGGAAACTTCCTTTTGAAATCATGCACAATAAACTTATGTTTTGGATTTTTGAGAACGCAGGCATTCTATGAAAAGTAATTCATAGATGATGGGTGTCAACAGACATGTCCTCTGAGTCTAGCCCTTCTAAGGAATCATATTGATTCTATAAGAAGTTCCCGCTATTGGCACTCAAGAACTCATATTATTTCCTCAAGTTATGGTCACTAAGAAACTCTCCTTCCTCTGCCTTATTAATCCTATAAGAAGGGATATGAGAGAATTTAGGTGTATACCATCAAGCAATAAGTGGAAGTGTGGATGGATATGAGTTTGAATAATTAGGGCCAGACTCCTTGAAACCTTAGGATAAAATGTTAGCCGCTAGAGGAGTGTTAAACACACTAGGCTTTTTTTTACCAATTTTGAATATATAGTCGGTGAGGGCTCTTTTGCAATAGGAGCCTGCTCCTATGGTCCATTACTCAAATATAACTTGCCTATTTTTGGAGGAAAAGTTAATTTTATAGCTTTGGTGTCTTGCTAACTTTAGGAGAGGGCTTGTGGGGAGAGGTTATATTGGTGGATGCATTATTGTGAGCCAACTGAAGGGGATAATCTCATATTTTGTGGTCTATTTCTTGGTAGTAGAAGTAAGTGTTAGGAAATTTGATAAACAGGACTCACAAACTCCAAAAAATCCTTGAGGTTGCAAGATAGGTCTACTTCCATGTAAACCCTTTTTTTGTGGTCTAGTAGAGTAGAACCAATTTTTTTCATGACAAACCACATAGCCTATAGAGGATGATATCTAGTGAATAAAGTGCTAGCAATGGAGTGAGAGGCCTAAAAATTTAACCCAAATCACGAATTTAGGAGCAGAGTGCTTAGAGATCACAAAGTGTCATGTCCAAGGGAAGAGAACCATTAACGATTTCATGACATACCAAGTGGCATAATTATGGAGGATTCCTACGACATGGGATGGGTTATAAAAGTGGAAGAGAAAGAAACCCTTAGTCATGTTCTAGATGCTCTCCAGCTTAATGTCATAACATTATTAGTGAGTTTAAACCCAACGCCATAGCATACTTATAGAGGTAATTATTCCAATAAAATATCTTACTAAATAAAACTGATCTAACCATTAACATGCAAAATTAAATTCAAGAATGGGAAATATAACATCAGGTTTCAAAGCATTACCTCATGGTATAATTTCAAGACAAACTTCCTTAGTTGCTTGTAGGAGGTGATTGATCGATGCTCCTCTATTCTTCTTTATAGCTAAAATATCTGGGATAGAATAGGGAGAAGACATTATAAAGGTTGGCCTCACTCAAAGGTGAGAAACTCTAAATGGTAATAAATGCTAATTCTCATAGGTGCTTAAGGCCATGATATGACACAAGGTTGAATAAGCAAGGAAGCAAGGGCTGACTCAATGACATGCATGGAGAAAACCCTAGTAGAGCCAACTTATCAAAATGCCTAACTAAAGATTTTTAACATTGATAGACATTGAATAAATATGTGTTTAACACTAAATAACATGTGAAGGCATTAAACACCATGCGCATTAATGATAATCAATGCGAAGGCAAAACTATCACACCATTACGATCATATAATAATAAAATATTACTATAGTATCTAAGGAGAAAATATTACTATAGTTTCTGTGTCACCATGCTATAATGACATAAGGTAATGGCATTCTAGTCCACAATATGACTCATTATTTTTCATCGACAATATTTTCTCATTATAGTTCAGATCTTGTTTCTCTTGTACGATCCACTAGAGTTGGTCCCATGATCAAATATATTTTGAAAATAAATGCCTCCCATATTTTTTTGTTCTAATTTTTGAGGTTATCTAAGTTTAGTAAGTTTATAGTTGAAATCATCCATGTAAATATTAGGCCAAACTAAATTTAATTCCATAATAGTCTTATCAGATATGTAAGAGATTGATCTATGAACCATCTCTCTTAAAAATGAAATAGTGACTTGTATATAAGAGTGATTGAAGGTGAGCCATACTGGAAAGTGATATGACCCCAATATACAATGGATGAGAGTTGGGGTCATGTCATTTTGTGATAAGAGTGGTTTGCTAATAACTTTATGTTTTTCAACTAGTTATCTATAGGAAATCTTTCTTTTAAGTGATTAGATTAGGTGAAAAATCTAATGGGAAAATATCAAAAATTTGTATATAGAAAATATTGATTTGGATTTTAGGGGTATAGATAACAACATGCTAAATGGGGATAAAGATGTGTGATATGTATATGGAAATAATATTTAATTAGATGGATAATATAAAAAGTAGTAAAATTGAAAAAAAAAATTATATTGATATTGTTCACCCCAGAATCTTGTTCCAAGAATCATTTTTTGGATTAAGTGCTTATAGAGAAAAGTGGAGGATAATGTATGGGACAAAATATTCCCATTAATTTTATAACCTTTCTAGTGGTCAAAGGCCAAAGTAATTACTAGTATAAACATATTCTCTAAGAGAAACAACTATTACCTTAGGGGTTTCAATTGATATGAATGTTTCATGTTTATTTGTTTACATTCTAATTATTTGTCTAAATAGTGTTGTCTACTTTATTCAAATGATAAAATAATTAAAGCCTACTTCACTATTATAATTATCATAGCCTAAACAAAGACGTGTTATCATAGGAAAAAAAGTAAAAGGAGACCGGGTAGGGTAGAAAGTAAAGGGTTGTCTTTGAGTTAAACAAGCTTCTTGATACAAAGGATCCAAAACTATGTCTGACCATAATTATAATACCATGTGCCTAGTCTAGTAATTGCACACAATTTTATCCACTTAGTGGGCAAAATTATTAAGACAATTGTGAAAGTCATTGATCTATTGAATTTATTATAAAAATAGTCTATATTGTCATCTATATTGCACACAATGACTACAAGAGGTCTGAAGTAAATCATGAAAAAATTCAAAAAACTAGTTATGTAGCTACTGCATAACATAATCAAGATAATCAACTGCAAACAAACATACTAATAGTCCTAGCACCAATAACAAGTTAAGTTAGTAGAGTGGAGGAATTTAAAATGAATAAAACATAATAAAATATGTGTTCAACATTTTAAAATCATTCTATTAAAATTGATTTCTCCAAGCAAGCAATCAAAGCTAAATATAGAGGGAGGGTAGGTGCACTTCTCAAAAAATTATTGCAAAGTTTTGGCACAAGAAATGTCAACCCCTTATACATCATAAACTTGTTATATATATATAGATGAGTTCACCCATAAAGTTCACTCAACCCACTATTGGGGTGATTATAAAAATTCAATGATGATTGGGGAATACAATTGAGTTCTTACATATTTTCCAACTTGACCATGATTTGTAGTTAGAGGCCATGGCACTTAAAAGATGAATTTTGTCTTATTAGATTTTTTGTGATCTTCACTTCATCCCCCAGTGTACATCATGCCCATGATCTAATGATTTATTCATGATCTATAATTTAATTTGTCTCATTTTCTATCAAGTTTCAAAGACAAAACCCTTGCTACAAGTTGGCTGAGCAGGTGACATTCAACATATATTCAATTCATTGGATTGATGGCCTTTATGGGCTATATGTCCATCAATTTAATGCTCTTTAAGGGCTACCATGTAGTGGGATATTATTTGGCACATAACCTAGGTTCAATAGTCTAATGACATGTAGATGCCCATTAAATTTATGCTTGTACACTATTGATGTCATTGGGATCCATGTATCTACCTCTCATTTTATTTATTATTATCTTGGTCAAGTCTTTCTTTTTTGTCACTTGGTATAAACATGTGTTTCCTAGGCCTCATGCTTTGATTTCTTTAATCTCTACCTTTATGTTTGAGTTTTGAGTTATTCTTCACATGATCATGCCATGTAGTATGATTACATCTTTCCAACACATCCTAATATTTTGGAAATGACTTTTCATATCTGTGATACATAAAACTCTAAGATTTCACCATATGGAGACATCTTGGAGCTTCAGTCCTCAAATTTTCTTGGTTGTTAGGTCTATTGGTGACTAACTTCTATGAGCTATCGATCTAGGAGATCGATGGTTGATGGCCTTTGAGATATTTACTATGTTTTTATATATATTTTAAGTCCCAAGATTCTATGATGCTTCTATATGTCATCATGGGCCTTTGGGGCTTAGGTCTACTTTATCCACACTACATTTTTTATAGACTAGCTCTCTGAGATTGTGCCACATGGCACAATATCAAATATCAAAGGGGTCTAACACATAGAATATTTTACGAAAGTATTTCAAATTTTCTATGGCCAATGGCTTGATAGATTTTCAACATGTGGCATGTTGGTTTTAAATCATGGTAGTGGCATGGTATACTTTAAATATATAAATTCCAGAGAAACATCTAAGTATAAAAATGAAAGGCAAAGGCATACAAATTAGCATTAAATGAAAAATAAATGGGATAACTCAATAAATAAAGATTTTCTATTTAATGAATTCATTCACATAGCAGTGATGGTCTCTTGATGGGTAGATAGGCATCAAATTTAAGCTAGTTTCTTTTTCCACATCACAACTCTTATCTATTTGAAGAACTAGGCATTGATGATTTCTTAATGGGTAGACATGAATCAAATTTATGTTGGGGGACCTTGATGACATCATTGGGTCTATGTGACACTCCATTCACTAGGTTTATGTTCTTGGTGTCACAGGATGATGCCATGTGGCATCATCCTAGTTATTCGAGGTCTATTTTGATTGAAAGTGATCATGTCATATGGCACAATCATGTAACTCCTGGGATTTATATGTGCTTTAATCCCTTCAAAATATTAAGCACCTATGAGTTATCGATCTAAGAGATTAGACAACTAGTGATGATTTAGGGGTCAAGTGATCCTCTACAAATACTGAGTCCTCAAATTCTAAGATATTGCCTAAATTTGAAAATTTGTTGTAATTGAACTTTGATTGATGGCGAGTCTTCTAATGAAATATTAAATGACCTAGAAGGATATTAGTCAAGAGACTTGGCTGATTTACCAAAAGACATATACTTATTAATGAATGTATATGGTTTGATGAAATATCAGATGGTCCACAAAAGGATATTGTTGCTTTTAAAAACATTTTGGATGAGCCCCTGAACTCTAAATAAACTCAATCAAGATGTGTGGTATAAAATTAATGGCTTAGGCTCATTTGAATAATTATACAAAATAAACAAGGGAAAATACACTTTGAACAAGGATTACTAGGTTAGTTTGAGAAATCAAAATTGAATATAGACCAAAGAAAACCTAGTTTTTCATAGACTAAGCTTAGATTTTGAGTAGAAAATGGCCATTTTAAAATATCAAATAGATAAGCATTTATAAAGCTTTTATCAATTTCATAATTAAGTCTATAATTGAATATTTGAGCAAGTCTTTATAATGGGATATTATAAAGACTTGATCATTTTAAATTTAAAAATAACCTTTTAATGGCCCAAACAAACACTAACATTTATGCAATTGAATTAAGCCATGGTCTAAAACATGAAAAATGGACAATATATGGCAACTAGATTTGTCCAATTTAAATATTTATATTCTAAGACCAAGGTTATTTCAAAATCAAGTCTAAATATGGTTAATCCTAAGGTTGCACCAGGAATCCTATAGGCAAAGAATATAATGAATGTATTCAAATTCCAATAATTATCTCAAAATTCACAGATAACTTAGACCAAAGGGTTTTTAATGGAGACCAATCACAAATAGAAACAAAAGGGACCCCATATTAAATCATTTGAATATGGGGTGTGTTGAGGACAAAATAAATGATGAATTTCATAAGTAAAATGCTAAAATAGTATTTGAAACACAGAGACTTTAGTTAATAAGACCATAACATAAACTAAAAATATTGACATTTGTAAAAAATCACAAACTAAAAATATTTTCATGAAAAAAATAAAAAATATGAAGGCACTAAATTCTAAACCGACCTCTGTGATACTAATTTACAATTCTATTTTAGACCATCAATGTGTGAAAGTAATGTATTTTTTTAAATATATTTATGTAAAACAATTCAGGCATGTCTAAATAACCAAAACTTATAAAAGGGAAAATATTCAGATATTTATTTATGGGGAATGGCATGAGCATTGATCTACTTCCATCAAGGAATCCATAGCTTTGACAGAGATACCTCTGGTCACCCTCAAAGCCTTATTCTATTTCTATCTAGGCTGAAAATCCTATGATGGAGATTGTCTGAATCACTCTTTCAAAAAATAAATATGATTCTACATATAATAGTTCAATTTTATGTGATTTATTTATTTTTTAGATCATCTCATTATTTATTCCATTGAGGTTTATGTACCGAGCTAAGTTATAAGGATAAACACAAAAAATTTAGATTATCAAGATAGATCTAGAATAATTTAGTGTTTTTACTTTACTGTAGATGTTCAATTAAGTGCAAGCAATATATTTAGACAAGAGAATGAAACTATTTTAAAATTCACATGCTTTGTTTTGAATCATTGGCCTTCAAAGCTCTAAAAATGCATAACAAAAAACTCCTAAACTACATAATTGCTCAAGTATGACTACTCACTATTTGAATTATAAATCGTACAAATTTTTTAATTATACATCCACCATTAGATGTTTTGTTTTCAATACTAGGACATATTATTGCTAGGAGAACAAGAGACACTTCTAGAATGTTAAAAAAAAATATAACCAAAACCAAAAAAATACAAAAAAAACTAATCTAAGAAAGCAAGGAAACTTACCTAAGAAAATAAAAAATACAAAACAAGGAAACTACACTAAACGAAAACTAAAAAAAAATCGAGAGAGCGGGTTTGGAAACCTGGTGCAATATGTCTTCTACTTGTTGGTAGAAAAAATGCATTTTCAATCAATGTCCTTAGAAAGGCAAATACATCATTATATTCACTAAACCATTATTTTAATTTATTTCCTATGAAGTTTAGGCAATCAACAAGCATATGTTCAAACCAATCATGATCCTCAGTCCTAAAATCAAAATAAGTGTTATAACTAAAAAGATTTATATCATGATAACTAACAGAATCAATAAATTTGAATATGTGATGCTTGGTGGTTTGGGCATCATGAGGAGTAATAAGTTCATAAAATACCAATTCTACAAGGATTAGAATAACTAATAGGCAAGTGTCTTCTTCCTCTTTCATGAGCTCTTCGAATGTACTTGTCCTCATCTAAGTCATTTTTGTATTCTATTAATATATCATAATTAACTAGAGGAGAGGATTGATGACCATATGGACAAAATAAAAAGGTTTCTACTTGAATGATGGTAATAAGATCACTTTTATATTTCATTGTTTCATCCTTTTGGAAAGTGTAAAACTGTTCTATTTTTGTCTTCAATGGAGGTACAATAACTAATCTTTTACTTGAATGGCTTCTACAAAATCCATGGACGAAGTACTATTTTAAAAATATTTTTATAAATATGGTATTTAGGGGGTCCATAACTAGCTAATACATATCTAAAAGATTTAAGATTGCTAGGGTCTTTATTATGGCTCTTTTGAAACCTAAAATTGAAGTCTCTAATGAGCTCAAAAGATTCCTTTTTAGTCACAAGGAATTATTTTAATGAGACATGGACATCAATCACTTGACCAAATTAGATCAAAAATAGAATTTCATAATTATTTTAGCCAGTAATAGAATTAGGTTCCAAGTCTAAAAACTAATCAAGTGCTTATTCTTCTAAAGTAAAGAAAATCAAATGGGTATTCAAAAAAGTCATGCTAAATACATGGGACATTTATGGCTAATTAACCATGCCAAGACATTGGGGATGCCATATAACTATGGATAGGCTGAAAAAAAGGAATCAACATGTGAAACAAGATTATCCCTATTGGTTCTATCTATCTTATACCTCAACAAAATGGAACAAAAGGTGAATAAACATGTATCTTGACCTTATGGTACTTGTAGTGGTGTCTAATATGTTCTCAAATAAATAAAAATAAAAAAATAAACTAACAAGCAAGAATATTTGCACTCCCTATAGTACCAATTGTTATTTGCATTGAGAAAACAATAGATGGGAGAATCTCAAAGGAGAGACATCAAAGGTTGACAAATTTAAACAAAGGCCTTATTTTTAGCTCAAGTTGTTTTTTGCATTAAGAAAAAAATATTTGGGATAAGATTGAAGGAGATGCACCAAAGCTCAAAAAATTAAATTAAAGGCCCACCTTCTTTTGATAACTTTCATTTACATTAATAAAATAATATGTCAAATAATATCAAAGGAGAGGCACCAAAGTTCAACAAATTCAAATAAAGGTCCCTCTTTATAGCACCATTTATTTTTTGCATTAAGTAAACAATAGATGGGAGAATCTTGAAAGAGAGGTACAAAAGTTTAGTAAATTCAAATGAAGGGTCCTCCTTCTAGTGTTAGTTATTGTTTATCCCAAAATCCTAATACAAGAAACACTTGTGGGATTAAGTGATCAAAGAGAAAAATGGGGGACAACATACGGGATAAACAATAACCACTAATTTTATGACCTTGCTATACTGTTCCAAGCGCTGAGTGGTTCCCAGTATAAAATTTTACTTTGAGATTTTTTTTACCACTAGGGGTTTAATTGATATGATAATTTTATTTTCATTTAATTTCTTGATAATTATTTGTTTAAATCATTATATCTGCTTGATTTAAATGATAAAATATTTAAGGCTTGTTTCCCTACAATTCTCTTGACAACCTAAACTAGGGCAGGTTATCATCCAAAAAATAAGTAAAAGGAGAGAGGGTAGGGTAGAAAAGAGAGTGTCATACTTGAGTTAAATAATATTATTAATACAAATGAACTAGAATTATACTTCACCATAGTCATACGAATGTGTGCCTTGTCTAGTAATTACACAAACTTTTATCCACTTGATGGAAAAGCTTTTAACGATAATTGTGAAACCCATTAATCTATTTAATACGTTATAAAGATATCCTAGCTTTTGTTTTTTTAGTTATTTCACATAATGACTACAAAAAACCTAAAGTAGAGCATGAATAAATTCAAAATACTAGTTATGATAGCTACTACACAACATAACTAAAACAATCAACTAAAAAAAGCATACCAATAGTCATTAAATAAATAAAAAATAAATTATAAGAATTAAGGCATGTCAAGCATACAAAACATAATAAAATTAGAATTAAAAATTATAAAATCATTGCATTACAATCCATTTCTCTAGGCAAATAATGAGAAAAGGTAGGTACACTATTAGCTTAATTCTTATAAAGTTTAGGCATAAGAAGTGTTGACCCCTTATACATTAAAAACTTGCTCTATATATAGATGAGTTCACCCAAGTTCGTTCAACCCACTATTGTGGTTATTTTTAATATTCAATGATGATTGGGGAATGTAATTGAGATTTTGACAGATTTTCTAGTTTGACCATGATTTGTAGTTAGAGGCCATGCCTCTTAAAGGCTGAATTTTATCTTATTAACTTTTTAGTGATCTTCTATTGATCCCAATGTGCATGCCATGCCCATGATATAATGATTTATTCATGATCTTCAATTCAATTCATCCCTTTTTTTATCATGTCTTGAATCCAAAGCCCTTTTTGCAAGTTGGTTGAGTAGGTGATATTGGACTCACAATTGATTCAAGGGATTGATGGCCTTAATGGGATAGATGGTCATCAATTTAAAGCTATCTAAAAGATTCCATGTGGTGGGTTGTTATTTAGATGGTAACTTAGGTTTGATGGTCTATTGAAGGGTGGGTACTTATTAAATTTATGTTTTTACACCACTGACATCATCGAGATATAAGTGTTTCCATCTCAATTTATTTATTATTCTCCTTGTTAAGTCTTTTTTTATGTCACTTGGAAGAAATTTTTGATCCTCAGGCCTCAAGATTTGCTTTCTATGTTCTTATCTTTTTAATTTGATATTTGAGTTATTTCTCAACATGATCATGCCACATGTCATGTTATATTTAAATCATGGTAGTGATGTGGCATACATTGAGTCTATAAATTCCATAGGTCTCCTAACTTAATTTATGAGTAGCGATACTTCAAAATTAAGCTAGGGGACCTTGTTGACATCATCAAGTCCATGTGGAAATCCCTCATTCACTTATTCTATGCTCTTGGTCTCATGGGATGATGCCATGTGGATTCATATTAGCTATTCAAGACCTATTTTAATCAAACACAATCATGTTATATGGCACGATTGTAGAGCTCTTAGGATACCTATGTACATTACTCCCTTCTGAGTCATAGGGATCTTATAAGTCATCAAATAAAGAGATTAGATGGATATTAAGGATGTAGGGGTCATACGATCCTATACAAACACTTTGATTACCTTAATTCTAAAATGGTGACACCTATCATGATTTTGGGAGGTCATAGAATTCATTGACTTAGAAAATTTAGTGTGATAAGGTTCTAATCAAATGTGAGATATATTATGAAAGATCAAATGATCCAGAAGGATCTTGGATAAAATATTTGGTTGACTTATCGAATGACTAGATAGTTTTATAAATTTGGGCATTTTATGGAAGATCGAATGGTCTATGGGAAGATCCTAATGCTTTTAGAATCTTTTTAGATGAGCACCTAAAATTAAAATAAACATGATCAATATGAATGGTAGAAAAATAATGGCTCAAGATCCTTAGAAGAAATTTGAAAACAAAAATGATAAAAGACACTTTAAACAAGGATTAATAGATTAGTCAGAGAAATCAAAATTGAATATATAATAAATAAAACCTAGTTTTGCATAGACAAAGCTTAGATTTTGACTATAACAAAGGCCATTTTTAAATCTTGAATACATAAACATTTATAAAGATCTGAACACTTTTACAATCAAGCCTAAAATTGAATATTTGACCAAGTCTTTAGAATGGGATATTATAAAGACTTGGTAATTTTAAATTGAAAAATAACCTTTTAATGACCCAACTAAACCCTGACATTTATGAAATTGAATTAATCCATGCTCCAAAACATGGAAAATGCACAATATATGGCAAACATATTTGTCTAATTTAAACATAGATATTACAAGTCCAAGGTTATTTTAAAATCAATTTTGAACATGGTTAATCCTAAGGCTAAACCAAGAATCCTATTGGCAAAGACCATAATGAAGGTATTTATATTTAATAGTTATTTCAAAATTCAAATCTAATATAGACCCAAGGGTTTTCAAAGGAGACTAGACCCCATACTAAAATAAGAGTGTCCCCATATGAAAGTATTTGAATATGGGGTGTGTTGCAAATAAAACAAATATGTGCACTCTATACATGATATATTCTTAACGAAGGTATGTGTTTCTCTACTTTAAAATTATCTACCTACTACACGATTATACAAAAATGTATACATACAATACAAAGTCTTGAAGGCTAAAGAATCATTATAGAAATGTAATGGTTGGAGCATCCACATTTTATTTTTCACCTTACAATAACTACATAACTTGATTGTAAGGTGCATGGTATACTAAGAGAGTTGTGCAAAAGGTTTTGGGTTTACACATGTTCTACAAGGTAGGTTAATATCATGCAAATGTCATGTGTGTGGTGCATGTTATGCAAGTTACATCGTGTGCATGAATTTTTATTTGTATAGAACAAGGAGTTATACTAAATGACAATGATATTGATCATTCAAAATTTGATGTAGGGGATTGAACTACAAAAGGGGATGTTGGACCTTAACCTCACACCCAATAAGATTATAAAACTTATGTACTTTGAGCCTATCAAATAAAATGTGAAATCTTTTATTTTGAGTAATGTGACATAGATCTTAACCTTGTATGAGATGCATATGATGCTAGGAATTATACAGATTCCTAAAAACATGTCTTTTCCTTGGATCTATGTGGGAGATACATGATACAAGGAATTGTGTGAAGGATTGAAGCATATATATTATGTGGCATGTAACTTGAAACTACATAAAAGGAACATGATACAAGGGGATATGAGAAGTTGAATAAGTAATCAAGGCACTTGAGGTAAGGATGCCATATGATACAACTACACACACATAAAATATAATATAATTTAGAATGGAATATTATAAAAACAACCCATCTTCCTCCATATTTATTAGTTAGTTTTCTAATGGTATTAATGTATTATTTAGTCACTCATGAGAACTTAATACAAATATTGGTCATAACACTACAACATTTAACCCAAATTCCAATTTTTGTTTTGCTTTAAATTTCAATTTTTTTTTTAAAATGTCTAAACTTTCTTATTTGACATCAAAAATTTATTTATTTAGTTATTTTACCAGATATATGCAATATTTTTTATGTTAAAAAAGGATTATTTGAACGACATCAAAATGTATACATGCATGAATAGACATTGACATTTGATGTTCATAAAAGATGTCAATTTTTATTTTGATTTCAACGTGTTATTAAATTTGAAAATTTTAAAAATCCTACACCCTCTCTTATTTTATAATGTCTACCCAATAAAAATTATAGGCAAGGGCCATTTTCAATAGGTAAAAATAAATGGAATTGATTCAATAGAGGAGGGAGTCAATTTAATAGAAGAGGGAATCAATTTGATAGAAGAGGAACATGTTTTTTATTTGGTAGTTTGTTTATTTTTGTTAGGTTTTATGTGTTCTATAAGCTTAGTCAGGGGTCACTCTATTAAGGAATGTTTTGAATCAATTAGAAAACATTTTAGTTTATATGTTTAATATAATTAGTAAAATATTTTATCCTTGTTATATTTATATGATTGACATTTCCTTTAATCATTGTAAGAGTATAAATAATATTTATATTCAGCTAACTTGTAAAATATTGCTAAAGAATTATTTATATAAGCTTATAAGTTTGTAAGTATGAAGAAACAAACTAATTGAGATCCCTAAATGATAGGATCACTAAAAATTAAAAAACTATGACCTATTATTATTAGTGATTTGTTTTAGATTCTAAACAATTCATGTGATCATAAATAACATGATGAATTATCCTAACATTCCCTCTCTTAATCTAGCATGGTCTCAAGTGAGCAAGAAATAAATACTATGAATGCTTCAAATTTGTCACATGAATGTGACTTGGTGAAGACATCTGCATGATGTTATTATATTGGGAAATATTAGAGTTAGATGTTATGTTATTAAAATTATTTGTGTATGAAATGTACTTGTACCTCAATGTGCTTTGTGTACTCATGAAACATTAGATTGTGAACAAAATTAAGAATAACCTCATTGTCACAATACAAGATGGTAGGTTACTTTTATGTTACTCCCAATCCTTCTAGTATTCAATGTAACCATATCACTTCACAGAAAACTCCTCCTATAAAATATATTTTGATTTAGTGTAAGATTGAAAAACAAATTTATTTCTCACTCCTGCAAGATGTAGGACCAGATTATAAAAAGAACACATATCTTGAAGTGGATTTTCTATCACCCATATTACCTACATGATCTGAGTCTAAATATCATGTCAAAAATAAATTATCATTCTTCTTGTATTTTAGTCCAAAGTCCATTATACCCTTTATATATCTCAATATCCACTTTGTTAATTTCCAATGAGACATCTTTGGCTCTTGCATGAATCATGAAAGATAATTGACAACATAATTGATGTTTGGCCTAACATATGATAATTAAATAAGACTCCTAATAAACTGATGACAGAGAGTTGTATTCACTTGTGGTTATAGATCTATAGGAGACAACTAAAGCCTTGTCTTCATAGGTGTAGCAATTGGTTTACTATCTATCATCCAAAAATTATCAAGTGTTATCATGGCATGTTTCATCTGGGACACAATATTTGGTATTATTTTTTCCATACTTCTCATCCAAGACAATAGTGTATAATACTATTATATATCATGTCAAATGATCAGTTAAGATTTATCTTGATTGCATCAATCATCTTCACTGAAATTCTAGTGATGACTAAATCATTGAAATACAGAACATTAATAACAATCTCATCCCCCTCTTTGTTGTTTAACATATAGATTTGGATCATAATGAATAATATAAAATCCATGTTGAATTATATGCTCCTTGAATTTTGTATACCATGCTTAGGGATCTTGTTTGATACCATAGAGAGATTTGATGATTTTGCACACTTTTTATTAATTATTAGGTGTGACAAAACCTTTTATTTGCGTCATGTATATTTCATCTTGTACATATCCATTTAGAAAGGAAATTTCACATCCACTTGTTGAATTATCCATCAAAACTGTGCAACTAGAAAAAATATCAATTTGATAGTCTTGATCTTGGCCTTAGGAGAAAATGTCTCCTCATAGTTGATGTCTTTATTTTAGCATATCACTTTGATATGAGTCATTCCTTATGTTTGTGAATACTTACATCTAGTTTAAATTTAATTTTAAATAATGATAAAATATTTGATTATATTCTTCCCTTGTAGAAAATCTTCAAGCTACCATGTGTTATTTTCATCAATGATTAAAATTATTCATTCATAGTATCTTTCCAAGGTTTTGACTTCAGGGATTATTTAACTATAGAGGGCCCAATTGATTCAAAAACCATACTTATTAGGGCCAAATTAACCTCTTTTTAAGTCATGCTATGAGTCCTTGGTCCAGTGGTGTATGTATCTAGAATTATATCCAATTTAGCATTTCTTATTGTACTTGTATACCATTTAGGCATATGTTCAACTAATCTTATGGGTGGATCTATAGTATCTTAATGATCATCCCCACCATCTTTATCACCATTATTGTTGTCATGACTATCTATTGGTTTAATTATTGAATTAGGCAAGTGTGTGGAAGGAAAATTGGATTTAACTTTCTCATCAAACTCTACATTGTCAATGAATACCATATTATTTAAAATAATCAAAAAATGCTTTATGGATGTATTATCTCCCTCAATCTGAGAGGAGAATTTTTATTTTACAAATAACACCAATTTCCATAGATACTTTAAAGTCTTTGAATGCATTGAAATCTTAGGATTTGGTATTTAGATAACGTATCCACATTTTTTTATGAGTGTTTGTCAACAAAGAACATACAATATTTAAACCCATGATGACTAGGTCTCATTGGTATGCATAGAATGGTATGTACCAAATATAATTTTATGGATGCTCTTAAGGAAATTTAACCCAATGATGCTATATGTTGTTTCCCTAATAGACAATTGGGATATATATTAGTAAGTTTATTCAACTAAGGAAGTCCTTGAACCATGTTACAATGACTGAGTGCATTCAATTTTATAAAATTATCATGTCCATATCTACAATGCCATAAATTTGCTGAGTCTAAATCCTTAACTACAAGTGCTTGATTATTTAGTTGAACAAAGTCAAGCTAGAACATCTTCCCAATGCAAGATGCTCTTAAAACAACTTTTGAGTGTTTTGAATTATATTTGATTATACATATATTTTTACTTCCTATGAAGTCAAAACCAAACTTTAGGTTATGCTCAAGTAACTCACTGATAGAGAGTATATTCTTTGTGAGTCTTAGGACATACACAACATTGGATGTTTTTTAAGCATGTTACCTAAGTGGTAATGATATGTTATCAATGCCTTAAAAATGATAAGATGAATCATCACCCAAAGAGAGATTATTTTTAAGAGAGGTCTCATTCATACTATAGAACCAATCATGTCTTCCATTCATATGTTGAGTTGCACTAAAATCGACATGCTAGATATAACTTTGTGAAGTTGATTTTTTCATGAAACTCTGTGGCATATACGAAGTCCTCATTGGAGTGGTTGTCTTATTTTTTGGTAATGTTTCCTTACTGATTTGTTTTCTTCTTCCAATTACTCTTATTCTAACCTTATCATTCTTTTAGATGTGATAATTATTCATTATTGGGATTCTTGTTTTTTGATGAGTCATGTTTAAATGAGTTATACTAATAATCATTTAGGTCATGGTGTTTCTTTCCATAAATGAGGCAAAATTTATGTTATCTATTCCATTTTTGATTGCGTTGATGACCTTGATTTGGTTTACAAGACTTGATCTATCTCTTCCCTTTATATTGATGAGAGGCTAGAACATGTTTTAATTCTTCTTCTTCTTGTTCTGCATGCATAGATTCTTCTTGTTGCAACATGTTGACCGATTTATAAAATGATAGATTTTGTTGAGTGAAAGTAAATGTAATCATGAATATCCTATAGGAGGGTGGAAATTATCTCAAGATAATAGGTACAAGAGATTTATCTTTAACTTTTTCACCCAATGCTTGGAGTGAGGCCCTCCAGGTTTCAACACATCTTAGAAAATATTCCACTTTTTCACTGGCCTTTAATTTGATTGAGCTAACTGCATGTATGGAAAAATTGTATTTCATTTTTTCTCATATACAATTTGGATCATATCCCAAGCTTCCTTTGCAATGGTAGCCTCATGGATATGAGGTTATACCTCATTCAATATCCTGACCATTAAAAGCAAAATTGCCTTCTATTTTACATTATCAAACTTATGCTTCTAATTAGTGTTAGAGGCATGTTAGGTAAATGTTCCAATAATAAAAGAGTAAATGTCCTCAATTCAATAGTTATTAATGTTATTTTTTCAAGCGAAATAGTTATCATTGCATAGATGCCGAGTCTAATAGAAAGAATTTTGGAGCATTTCCATCCATTGTGTATAATTTGACAAAGGTTTAGTATATTCTGACAAAAGGTGATAGATTAATTTCTTATCACTCTAGGTATCAAGGACTCCCTTTTTATATACTATAAAACTAATATACTAAACCTTTTTATATACACACCCTTCCTATATACATGTCTATACATGGAAGAAGTTTCTTAGGTTTTTATACACCTAATTGTACATAAAAGAAGCATAAATATATGTGAAAGAGAATAGTATGTGGTACCAAGATAGTAGTAAAATAGGTTCACCCAATAATTATTAATTTATTAGGTATAATTTTGCATATGTCGGAGTAACTTACCTATATTCTTGGAATTTTTATTTGTCAAGATATATCCCTATCAATTGAATCAAACATGTAAAGGAGGGATGATTAATGAAAATTTTAACCTTATTTATCCATGATGGTTTATAGGTATGATTCCTAGACATCGATGTTGCATCTATATTAGGATACTTATTCTACAAGTCAATTAAAAAAAATTATCTATAAACCAAGTTGGTGGCATTTCTTACATCGAACATTGCAATTATGCAAAATACACTGTTTTGTTTTTTTGCTTGTTTCAAATGTAATTTTTGTAGAAAAAAGGTTTTTACAATAATTTTTGCAAATAAAATATTACAATTAACAAAAAAATACTAATTCCATTTAATAAATAAAAATATTATCTCATACCATTTACTTTATTTATTTTGATGATTTTGCTAGATAAATTTAACTAACTATGACTAAATTTAGTGGAATTACAAAATTTAACAAAACAACTTTTTAAAAAAATAAAAAATCTAAAAATTCTTTTTGGAGGGAGTTAAACCTCTCAATTACACTTTACTAAAATATAGATCTACCAACACATCTATGCATCATTTCATGTGTAAAGAATTAAAACCCTTTTATTTAAAGACTTAAAGACATAAAAATTAAAATTTACGATCAAAACATTATCTTTTTTGGAATACCACGAGTTGGTGTAAAAGCATTTTTGAGAGAAATTTGCAGTAAAGAAGATGAATTTGATGGTGGTTTTGATGATAAATAGAGTGGTTTTAAACAACAAAGGGTCGTGTTGACACTTTAGAAGGAATCCCAAAGCTCCAAAAAATAATATAATCTCAGTGGTGAAGTAATATACTTATTTCCAATGCCAAACATTCAATGGAATGTTTTTTCAGGTCTTTGAAGCATTGTTGGAGTTTGAAAGAGCAAATAAGAATATTGGAGCACTAAAATATAAATAAGAATGGTGAAGTTTCATATGTAATATTTGTATTCAAGTAACTTAGAAAAGCTTATACAAGAACTATTTATACAAGCTTCAAAGCTCGTAAATAGGGAGAAACAAACTGAGATCCCTAAATAATTGGATCACTAACCAAAAAAAAAAATTGTGACCTATTATCATTAGCGAGTCGTTTTATATTCCAACAACTTCACGTTATTACAAACAACATGAATTATCCTTACAATCGTTCCATTATTTTATCATAATTCATGTTTCTTCTCTATATTATTACCACATATTGTACCTTACACAAAATATTTCAAGGTTCCTTCATAAGGGAATGTACACTTATCAAATCACAATAGAAAGAAGATAATTTCTATATTTTGTGTACATTCAAAATATTATAATAGAAATTTATATAAAATTTCATGTATATATGAAAGGTGATTTTTTTTGGGATTAAATCTCTTAAAAAATATATGATTACATGTATTACAGTGATTTTAAGATGTTAAAAAGTGTATTTTACTAAGATACTCTCACAATATTCAATCAATCAACCATTAGAAAAATATCTTAACCAATTTTTAAAAAATAATATGCATTTTACATATCCTAATAGGAATGTATACATCATAAACATAAATTATTTAAATAAAATATTAAAAAAAGTAAGATCATATATAATAAATTAAATTATTTTAAAACAATATCAATAAAATATGATCGCATGAAATATAATCATAGAATTACAACATTTAATTGTTTTTAATGAAGAGATAATGATACTATCATTATGGTCTAGTATGAATTAGTATCTTAAAATTAAATCCATTAATCTTAAAAGAACATTTTTGAAATTAAATGGTTTACATTTTTGTAGAAAATGTTTTAGGGCACTTTTTTTTGGATATGCATAGACGATAATGAATAATATATTTCATCCTTGTCGTGTGTATCTTAAAATAATTCTATTACATTTTACAATTTCAAATTATTTCTTTATGTCATTATCATTTTGTAATTTAAATTTTATTAGAGCATTTGTACCTTCAGTATTGTAAGGTTTCAATATAAGGTGTACATCCATATTAAAGCATAATAATAATAATAGGTATTTATTACATGATGCAATTATAAACATTACATGATAGATATGTATGGAAAATTCAAAAATGTATATAAGATATGAGAACTTTTTTTAAAAATGTGTTTAATATACATAAACCTTGGGGTTTATTTGAAATTCATTTTTGATAAAATATGATTACATGGATTATAATGATTTTCAAAATAAAAAATTAAATTTTACAAGAATTATTTCAAACTCTTGAATTTAATTAATCCATATGAAACATATCCTAATTGATTATATAATCATAAAAAATATTTTACACATACTTAGATATGTGTACAAAATTTGAGAACATATCCAATACATGTAAACTATTTGAAAAATGTCTGAACTAAATGTGGTCAAGAGAATTACAATGACAGATATAATAAATTTAGTTTTGATTTTTGAAGAGGCTTAGATATAAGCATCATTTCCCAATAAGTTAGTATCTTAAAAAAAACTAGTGAGAATGATCTTTAAGGGAAAAGTGTTTCTCGTTTTGTCCTTTTTTTGGTTATGTTTTTAAACATTCTAAAATATTTATTAAAGAAAATTTAATTAGGAAATGTTTTGAGTGAGCTGAAATTATTTTTTTGGGTACATGTTGAAATATTAATAGTGTTCATATTTTTTTATAGTTATGAAAATATTATGTAATTATCGTATTACTTTGTAACAATTTATGTCTTTTTTTATATTATTATAAGTTTTAATATTTTTATGATTATAGTTAAATGTCTTTACATTAAATATTTTAAAGATATAATATTGAAGTATATACATATCCATCAAAATATAATCAAAGTAATACATTGTTCTTATTATATACTAGCAAGGACCACTTGATAGAAATGTATGTAAAATGTGGAAACATCCACAAGGCACTAGAAATATTTGACAAAACATGTCAACAAAATGTGGTTCTATAATGATGATATTAGAAATTGTAGTTCTATTTTATAAAGAGGAAATGATCTTAAAATTACGTAATCATATACTAATAACTTTAGAAGATGTTTATCTCAATGGAGAGAGATGCATGTTGTATTTTATCAAAAAAACATATTTCTTTCTATATGATATCATAATTTTAAATTAAGATTACAATATAGAGCTTTTTTATTAAATATATCAAGTTCTCTACATAAATTTATGTACATCCATCAAATAATAATTGAAATTAATTATGTTTCATATATGTTACAATCGAAGACATTAATATAGACATCTATGCAGAATGTGGTAGCATACATAATTTAACTAAGTTTTTTTTTAGAACATGTCTCAATAGAATATGGTTTTATGCTTTACAATGATAGACATGGTATGTTTATTCTTTTGTTTTATCAGGAGGAAATGATATTAGCATCATGGGATCAAATTTTAGTAAAATAGATGCTTTTGAAATGAAGTGACATATGAATTTTTTAATTTTTCAAATAATTTGAATTCCTTTTCTATGTTAGCATATTTTGCAATTAATATTAAATTAGAGAGTTTTCCCAAAACTTTACCTTAAATATTTTAAAATTGGTATGTAATAGTAAATACATCCTATTTTAATCATACTTTAAAATGAAAATTTTCTATATATTGTATTTGAAAATGCCATGTTAAACATGAATGAAACTTGTTACATCATACACATGACCCATTAATTTTATAAAACAATGTCTCAATGAACTATAGTCGCATTATGGACTATGATGATGGAATCAGGAAATTTAATTATGTTTTAAGAAGAGGTAATTATCTTAGAAAATTATGGCATAATATGTAAATAACTTTAGTATATATTTCTTTCATTACAATAATAAATGATTGTTGTAGTTTTTAAAGAAATTTACATTCCTTCTCTTTGTTACCATATCTTACAAATATTGCATTAGGAGGTCCATGCCTTACATAATATTTCAATGTTTGTATAAAATTGTTTTTACATCCATAAAATCATACTAAAAACATATATTTTTCCTATGTTATAATTTTAATCACCGTGAAAGACATGTACAACAAATGTGGTAACTTCTAAAAGGCACACAAATTGTTTGATAAAATGTCTTAAAGACATTGGGTCATGTGGAGTACAATGATGTGTTTAGAATGTTTATATTTTTTAATGGAGAGACAATCAACTTATCATTATGGCTAAACATGATAGTAAACTAGAAGATTTTTCTCTAAATGGAATGACATATGAATGTTATAGATTGCCAAATATTTCAAGTTTCTTTTTTATAATAAATTGAGATTGCATTAAAGAATATTTAATTTAAATATTTAAAAATTGATACATAAATTATAATCAAAATCATATTTTCATATATTTTAGTTTCTAAAACTATATATATATATATATATATATATATATATATATATATATATATATATATATATCAAAAATGTGGCAGCGTAAATGAGATACATGAACAATTTGACAAAATACTTTAATGAAATATGATCACATAGATTGGAATGATATAATTATGACATTTAACTATATTTTATGAACATAAATTAATATTAGTATTATAATATAATATAATATTAGATTTATTAAATGTTTCTCTTAATGTAAAAAAATATATAAATGTTTTATTTTATCGAGTAATTCATGTTCCTTCTATGTGTTGCCACATTTTATGGTTATGAGATTGCATTAAAAGATACATAGTTTAAATATTTCATAGTTTATAATAATAGTATGTACATTAACTAAAACATGATCAAAATTGAATATGTTTCATATATTATGATTGAAAAAACTATGATAGACATGTTTGAAAAATGTGGTAGCATGCATAAGGCATGTGTTGCTTGACAAAATGTTTGAATGAAATGTGGCCATATGGAATGTTATCAACAACTTAAGTATTTGGTTATTTTTTATGAAAAAATAATAATCTTATTATTATATCCATAAAATTCTTTTTAACTTTTTAAAAGATGTTTCTTTGAATGAAACAACATTCATGAATAATGTAGTTTTTCAAACAATTCATATGAATAGTATAGTTTTTCAAATTACAATTCATGTTCTTTCTTTATGTTTCTATTTCTTATAACCAAATTTAGATTAGAGGGTCTATATATTAAATAATACTCAAATATTACTACATAAAAATATGTATTTATAAAAGAAAAATAAAAAATGAATCTAAAAAAAAATACAAATAAATTTATTATATATTTGTATGGTGAATTTGGTAGCATAAAAAAGCATGTGAACTATTTGACAATACAATCCTTTGACAAATTTTTTTCACTTGTACTAAGTATATTAATATTATGGTATGATATAAATTAGTGACATTAGTAAATGTTTTCTTTTATTCTTAATAAAATATTAAAATTTGAAATATTTTTTTAATTTTAATTAATAAATTTTCAATAATAAAATAATAATTTTCAATAATTAATTTCTAAAATATATATTTTGATTTTTTTTAAAAATAATACCAAAATTTTTTATTTTCCATTTACAATAAAATTAATAATTGAAAATTGAAAAATACATACAATCATAGATATGAACTTCGACTTTGATGAAAAATAAACTCAACATTTTTTTTAAGAACTCCCTAACACTAAGGTGATGTCCAATCTCATCCAAAAATATCATATCTAGATATTCTACAATAATCCAAAATGGATGCTAGTTAAAAATCACATTTAGATATTAAAAAAATTATAATTAAAAAATAATATTATTATCCATTCAAATAAAATAAAAAATATGAAAGTAGGTTTAAAATTTATTAAAATAAAATAAAATATTAATTTACATATATTTTTAAAATATAAAAATTAATTTAAATTTTTTGATGTCAAATGAAACAAGAAATGTGAGAATTGTTTTTTCACTCTTTCATAAAAAATTCAACAAGTAAACTTTTTGACATGTATAAACATACATCAAAATTTTGATGTCATCTCCAACTGAAATTTATTAACTTGGCCTATAATTTATGACTGATCACACTTTTGATTGTTTCATACAAAATTATTACTAAAGTTTTGGCACTTTGATTGCATAATCTGTTACTGCACATTATTCACCCTGAGAAAATAGTATTCATCAAAAGTAGGTAGATATTGGACAATATTATTATGGTTTGGGAAGGAATGGATTGGGCTAGGAGATCTAAACAAAAAGCTATGTTCATAAAAATTGAGTTTAAAAAAACTTATGACTGTATTGAGTGGTCTTTAATCTTGACTATGCTAAAATGTTTGGGCTTTGGGACAAATTTCATTCAAACCATATAGATGTTTTTTTAGATGTCTCATCCATCCTCTCTATTAAAGGAGTTACTTTGGAAAAATTTAGATTATTTTGGTCTATTTTCCAAGGATGTCCTCTAGCACCTGCCCTATACGTGCTTACAGTAGAGGCTTTTAGATATCTACTTAGTAATGCCCAAGCTAGGGACCTTGTCAAAAAATTCATTTTCCTTCTAGATATAGAAAACCCTCAAGAAGATATGCAATTACTAAATGGCCACTTTGCTAATGATTCTTTCCTTACTATTATTGAAGAAGAAAATAATGTGGATAATGCCTCGTAGTGTCTCAATAACTTATACCTTGCCTCTGGGTCAAGCATCTAATGGAAAAAAACTAGATACTACAAGCAATAATACCCCCTCCCTTTGTCAATATGGGCTAGTAGGTATGGATGGGCTTGGATTCAACATGATGGAATTTTCAAGTTTCTTGGCATTCCTTTTGCTTTTTATGCCTCTTCACCCATGTTGTGGTAATATGTTATTAACAGAGTGGTAAAGAAGCTAGAGTATTGGGTTACCAAGCCCTTCTTGTTAGCAAAAAAAATTTAATTGCTTTAAGGTGCTTGTGACTATCCATGTATACTAGTCTTTGTATTGGGTGTCTTCCAAGAATTGTTACCAAAAACTTGAAAAGCTTCTCGAGGACTTTCTTTGGGCCAATTATTCCCATGGCCATGGCTTCCACAGAGTTTTTTGGGAAAATTATTGCCTCTCACAAGATGTTGGAGGTATGGGTCTCATAAACGTTGCTTGTCAAGGAGTTGTCATATGTGCCAAATGGATTTTGTAGACCATTAAAGTCAAGGAAGCTTGGAAGGTGTTGTTTTGACATTGCATTTCTTTAGGCCTTCTCAAAGGTAAAAAATCATGGAAAGGACTTGGCTTCTCCAATCTGCTCATCATCAAAACCTCTATTCAAATTATAGGGTCCTTTGTTAATGAACTCAAAAACTATCAAGACAAATAAAATTACTAATAGGCAAAGATATAAAATAATAACTTAAAATTGATTCATATTGAATGACTTAAAATAATTACAAATCCAAACAATGGTTAAATAAGCCTCAACTTAGAATTTAGAGTTGACTTGTAAAAATTCAAAAAAATCTAAAAAAAATCCTTATTTTTAAAAACTCTTGAAATATCCCAAAAACACCCTAAAATATCCTAAACACTATAATTAGACTATGGGATGAAATTAAACTGATGTTGATGTCCAATTCTAAAAATATATAATTTTTAAAACTAGAAAAAACTCAGAAAACTAATTAAATCATAATTTTGGAACCTCAGATGATCAATATGGCCTTCAAAAAATATCAAAAACATTCTTAGGTAGGTAAAAATACCTAGATATAGCAATGAAATTTTTGATATGGTCATTTTGGCATGTGGAAGAGCTCAAACGGAGTTATGGGTCAAAAGTTATGGCCTCTAGAAGGTTGGTCTATTTTTTCTACATCATTCTCCTTTGGTTGAAAACAACTTATCTCCTACAAGTTGGATTGATTATAATATTACCAATTTTCCTTATTAATCTTATTTAGCTACCATTATATAATCTAAGTGTTATCTTCTTACTACAATCCTTGTTATGATGCCTTTGCCTTGTGCTCACTATCTTCATATTCAAAACCTGCACTATTTTTTCTTTCTTTTTCTTTAGAACCTATTGCTCCCATTTTACTTCTTCATATTCATCATCTTCACCATCTTCTCCATTGAATTCATATAAATTTTAAACATTAAATACTAGAGATGTATAAAAATTCTCTGGGAAACTTATCTCATAGACATTATCATTAATTTTATTCATAATTATGTATGGTACAATTTTCTTGTACTTCAAATTATTATATGTGCCTTTTGAAAATATCTCTTTCCTCAAGTAAACCATTATGAACTCTCCTTCAAATACCTTGGATCTTATTCTGACATCTATTCTTGCTTTATATTTCTCATTACTTTTCTACAACTTTCTTCTTACTCCTTGCAATTGTTGTATATGCTCTGCAAATGCTTCTGCATCATCACGAATTTGATTTGCAATTAGAATTTGTACCAAATATAAAATACACATAGAATTTATCTCATAAGCAATTTGAAAAAGTGACTTTATTGTTGATCTATTCACTAAAATGTTATATTTAAACTTAGCTTGTGGTAAAGCCAAGTCCCATTGCTTTGGCTTCTCTCACACTATGCATTTCAATAAATTTCCCAAGCTCCTATTCACAACTTCTGTTTGTCCATTTGTTTGTGGCTAATATGCACTACTATATTGTAGATTAGTACCCATCTTATTCCATAAAGTCTCCCAAAAATGATTTAGAAATTTCATGTCTCTATCTAAAGTAATAATTTTTGGAACAACATGCAATCTCACAATATTCATAAAATATAAATTTTCAACCCTAGTGGCATCATTGGTTTTCTTACATCCAATAAAATGAACCATTTTAAAAAATATGTCTACAAAAACAAAAAATTTAATCATTACCTCTATGTATTTGGCAATCCTAACACAAAGTCCATACTCAAATCTATCCATGGTCCTCTTGGAACTGGTAATGGCATGCATAGTCTAGCATTTTGTGTCCTTTAGCTACTTGACATATTATGTACCTTGAAACATACCTTGTCACATCTCTCATCATCTTTGGCCAAATATATTTTCCTTACACCAAATATATTGTCTTTGTCTTACCAAAATGTCCAACAAAACAATCACTATGTAATTTTATTATTATATTGTCTTATAGAGACCCAACTGGAATACATAATTATTTCCCTTTGAAGAGATAAACTTTTTGTAGATGATACTCATCATGAATTGCATCTGTCCCACCTATTAATGGATTCTTGCACTTTTAAATTACCTTACTAAAATATAGATCAGTATCACACTATTCTTTGATAGATTCAAATCCAACTACTTCACTCACCATAGTAGTTAATAATGCTACCCTCTTGCTCAATGCGTCAGATACCTTATTCTATTTTCTTGATTTATGTTTCAACACAAAAGTATACCCCCGCAAGAAAGAAACCCACTTTACATGCCTACTATTCAACTTCTTTTGTGTATTCACATACTTCAAGCTTCATAATCTATAAATAGTATAAACTCCTTAGGCACCAAATAATGCCTCCAATGTCTTAATGCCTATACAATTGCATAAAGTTTAACATCATAAGTAGAATACTTTGTTCTTACCTCATTCAATTTCTCACTAAAATATGTTATTGACTTTCCTTCTTGACTCAACATAACATCAATTATCATATATGAAGTATCACAGTCAACTTCAAATGCTTTGTTAAAATTTGATAATGCTAAAATTAGGTTTTTTGTAATCTTATTTAAAAATTTGAAGATATTTTTGGCTTATTTAGTCCATGCAAATTATTTCCCTCTCATGTTATCTGTTATTGCTGCTACAATACTACTAAAATTTTTTATAATTTTTTTGTAAAAAATTGATAAACCAAGGGAACTTCTTCCTTCTATAATGCTTTTTAGAATAAGCCACTCAATAATCACCTGTATATTTTATTCATCCATTTTCAAACCATCTATTGAAACTACACATCCTAAAAATACCAAATTATTCTACATAAACTTGCACTTCTTCAAATTTACATACAACTTCTCCTTTCTTAACAAATATATTACCATTCTCAAATGTTGTAAGTGTTCTTCTTTAGTCTTAATTAATATCAAAATATCATCAAAATAAATAACCATAAACTTACCAATATATTCTTGTAGCACTGTATTCATCACCTTGATAAATGTGCTAGTACATTAAATAATCCAAAGGACATAACCATCCACTCATATAAGCCTTCCCTAGTCTTGAATGCAATTTTCTACTTATCTTCTTCATGAATTTAAATGTGATAATAACCAATTCTTAGATTAATATTGGTAAAATATTTTTCTCCTGCAAGAACATCTATCATATCATCTAAATGAGGTATAGGAAACCTATACTTTATTGTAGTTTTATTAATCGCTCTACTATCTACACACATTATCAATCTTCCATATTTATTTAGAGTTAGCAATGCTGGTATTGCACATGAAACTCATACTCTCCCTTATCACCTTGTTTCTTAGTAATATAATAACCTATTTATTTAATTCTACATGTTCTATTGGAGTCATCCTATAAGTTACTTGATTAGGTAGAGCTGATCCTGGAATCAAATCAATGTGATGTTGTATATCTCTATTTGGTGGCAAACCATCTGGTAACTCATTAGGCATAACATATGCATATTATTTCAACAATTTTTCTACTTCTGTTGGTATTGGCACCATTTCTATTTCTTCATTCTTTGCTACTAATACATAGCAACCTGCTACCTTCATATCTTGGATAAATTATTTAGTAGAGAGCATGCTTTCTATCTTCTCTTCTTATTTAAGAGTTAACAGAACTACTTTTGTACCACCTTTCCAAAAATTATACATATTCTTTTCTCCATCATGAATTAATTTCCTATCAAATTGCCATGGTCTTCCCAATAACACATGACATGCATCCATTAGAATAACATCACACCATATTTCATTATTATAACTCTTTCCTATACAAAACTTGATTAAGCATCTTTTATCTACTACAACATCATTCCCTTTCTTAAACCATGAAATTAGATAAGGATTGGGATGCTTTTCACATTTTAAATTTAGTTTCTCAATCATTTCTTTAGAAACCATATTTTCACAACTACTACCATCTAGAATTACTTTGCATACCTTTCCACCCAAAGTACATCTTGTTAAAAAAAATTTGATTGTAGCCATGAATCACCACCTTATTTATTCTAAACTTGATCCTTCCTTGGAGTGATCATGGTTCTTCTCATCATGAGATTCTTTCAAACATCTATTGATGCAACTTTAGTATTTTGCTCTTCTATTTCAAACTCAACTAGATTTACTCTTGGGTGATCTTCTTGCCTCCTTTCTTTATCTTGATAGTGTGGACACTTAAATGCTCTGTGCCCTTCTTCTCCATGTATATAATAGACATAATATTTATGATAATTTGAAAGCCATTCTCTAGCACCATTATAACACCATCCTCTCTAAAATCCTCTTCCTCTTTGTTGGTATTGAAACCCTTACCTACTATCATCTTGTGTTTTTGCACCAAGTGATGATTCACCTTTATTGACATTAAAGCCACCTCTAGTGGTATTAAACCCACCTCATTCCCTTATTATAGGGGATCCAACTCTTTTTAGACTGAGAAATGTCCTTCTAAGTTTCTATCTATTTTTTTTCTTTTGCCTTCATCGCTAATTAATAAGCCTCCTCCATGTTAATTATTCTATGCATGATTAATTAATCTTGAATATAAAATTTCAAACCATTTACATACCTTACAACCATCTACTCTTATATTTTATCATGATCCACTCGTATGGAAATATTATAAAATTCATCTGTATACTCTTATATACTGTGATCTTTTTACTTCAAATTCTAAAATTTTTAGTATAGAGTTTATGCATAATCCATAGAAAAAAATTTCTCCCTTGGATTCTTCTCAATATTTTTCCATAAATTAATCTTCTTTTTACCTTTTCTCTATCTCTCTTTCTATAGGTGATCCCACTAAATCATTACATGACCTTTCAATTTTGTGCATGCAAACTTTACCTTCTTATCTTCTCTCATAGTCTTCCACTCGAAGAACTTCTCCATGCTATTCATCCAATCTATCAACTCATCTAATTTTAAACTACATCCATATTCTAGAAAATTAACCTTGATTCTTTTATTTATTTCTTCTAAAGCCTGAACCATCCTCTCTTCCATAGATGGTGGCTTCTCTTGTTATTAGTTTTCTTGATAATTTTTTTCATCATGATCTATCTTTCTCATCACCACCTTGACTTCTTTACTGATTGGTGATAACCTCTATTAATGGTTGAACTTACCTATTTATTTCTTGTATAGTCTGGTTCATCTATGCAACACCTCCTCATCCTTTCACCATTCTTTACTTCTCTAAGATTTGAACTTCCTTTGATAAAAGATAATAAACTCAAAAACTATTAGGACAAATAAAATTAACAATAGGCCAAGATCTGAAACAATAACTCAAAATTGATTCATATTGAATGACTTGAAATAATTATAAATCCAAACTATGCTTAAATAAGCCTCAACTTAGAATTTAGAGTTCACATGTAAAAATTCAAAAAAATCTAAAATCTAAAAAAATGCCTAATTTTAAAAGCTCTTGAAATATCTTAAAAATCTATTGAAATATCCTAAACACTATAATTATATTATGAGATGAAATTCAACTAAAATTGATGTCTAGTTCTAAAAATATATAATTTCTAAAAATAGAAAAAACTCAAAAAATAATTAAATCATAATTTTGGACCCTTAGATGATCATATATGGCCTCTAAAACATATCAAAAATATTCCTAAGCAAGTAGAACTACCTAGGGATAGAAACAAACTTATTGATATGGTCATTTTGGCACATGGAAAAGATCAAATAGAGTTATGGGTCACAAGTTATGTCCTTTGAAAGGTTGGCCTATTTTTTTTTTTTGCATTATTTGTTGGTAAATTTTTTATGGAAAGCATGGGAAAAAATCAAATCATGACTTTTTTGGAATGGCTCTGGGATCTGAGATGGGTTATCTATTAACTCACATTCTCTTTGGTGGTCATTTATTATCAATTTCAATGAAGTCCCTCCGATCGATGTTCATTGGATCAATGCTCTCAAGTTATTTCATAGAGGCTTTCATACTATCCAGGACATATTTTGTAATTAATATCGATCTTGTCTATCCTAGAAAGAGGTGAAATATTTTTTTGGGTTAGACAAATCTTATAGAAAGTCTTATATGAAGAAATCCTTAATGTTATTCTACCTTAAATGCTACACAATATATCTATTATTTCCATTCATCCTTGGTGGAAGGACTAGAAATGGTATGTGGAAACTCCATCTCATAATTACACTCCTTGAATTGGCTACAAGTGGCTTACTCCCATATGCCTATGTTTAACAAGCTTAATTCTCATTAGGATCTTCATTCTTTAGTTTGTACTTGGTGTTTCCACTTTCAAATTATTTGGGAGGCTTTCTTGGAGCCTAAGTTCAATTTGCTTGGTGAGTACTGTATCAGGATTTATTTACAGGCATAAGATTTATGCATTTCATAATTTCCCTTTTCAAATGTCTTTTTTGTGGTCATATGGAAATTCTCCCTTATTTACTCTATCACTGCTTTAAATCCCAATGGTTCTGGATGTGGATTCATGACATTTTTACGGCTTTCCAGCCCAAGTTTTTCTAGTTGTAGCATATCCTTCTTAGAGATAAGCTCACATTACCTTTTAAATACACCTAGGTCTAGCTTACTTTCAGAGTGGAGATTTTATTTTGGTTATAAAAAGAAAGAAATAATGTAGTGATTAGCAATATTTCTTCAGATTGTAATTTTTTTGCTTTCAACAAATCTTCCATTATTTATAATCTACTTTTATAGATTCAAGTACATGCTAATAAAGTAATCATAGAGCTTGGCCATCTTTAAGATTTTTTTACTCATTGGGGAGATTTTCCTTATGATATGGCTCAGATTCGTCCTTCCTCACATGGGGATAACATAACTATTGGAAGAAATGCTAGTCCTCCTCCCAGAGGTGGTCACTGATGCAGTTGGTCTCGATGTCACTCTCATAGCATCATTCCATATCAACACATATCTCCTCCTAGACATCAGTGAGGGTGGTAGCCCCTGCTTCCTTCCCCTATTCGATAGGATGGTCGGGGTGCTCCTCTTGTGCATTCAAATGCTTAGGGGGCACCACCTAGATGTTGGATAGACATATTAGATAAGTTCCCTAGGATCTCTCTTGTTATTTCTCCTACTCAACAAAAGGAAGATGATAAGGACACTGCTCAAGATTCTATTTGGGAGCCAATTCTAAATGGCAATGACTTGACTAGCTCAGGTTAGGGACAAGATGATATGGATCTTCCACCTTCTGAACTTGTACTGGTAGTTTAGCTTAACTATGTTTCATTTTTTATTTATGATGTTGTGATTACTCATTCCTAGGTGGGGCCTAGCAATGTTTTTAATTACTTTTGTGATTTGTTCCTAGTCTTGGCTTAGTTTGGCTCGAGTTGTGCTTACATACTGGCTATTTTTTGGTGAATTATTTGTATATTATATATTTTTACTGATATATAGATATATTTCATCAAAAAAAAATTATTAAGTATTAAAGACTATCAATATAGATTTATATGTTTTTATCATTCCATCATATTTTTGATGATGTACATATTGTTCTATATATAGTAAATTTAAATTGTTTAATAAACTGAAAGAGTTATAATTTGATTTGTGAGGATGATTGTTTTTATATGTATCTATCAATGTACAATTTTTTTCTAAACATTCGATATAGAGAGTCAAATAATTATGACCAAGATCATTATACTTACTTAGCACTATAAATTTGTTATATATTTATTTCCAAAATTTAAATAAAAATACCACATTCTATACAATTCAATGCTTCAATATAATACTTTCAAACATACATTAAAAAAATTGTTTAACAAAATAATCTAAAGATCACAATAAATTTTAATGCAACCAATAATTTGATCTTAATATAATTTCATTTGTAAATGTTGTAGCAAGGAAGGCACACAAATTGATTAGTAAATTAATGTAGCATTTGGTTATAAAATATTTTAAAATCAAATTACATGTATTGCCGTCCGCCCTCTATATTTATAATTTAATTTAAAAAAAATTAATTTATATTTTATAATATTTATAATTATTTTAATTATCATTTTAAAATGACAATCTATAAAAGTGGTTGTGTGTTTTTATTTTAAATTTTAAATTCTAAAATTGATGTTTAATTGTAATTTTTTTTTAAATGATTTTTTTTTAAATTTAATAAATTAATTTAGTTATATTGATACGATTAATTTCTAATCAATAAGATTTTTGTGAATAAAATAATAAAATTATTAATAATTGTAATATGTTAATATATAAAATATCTATATTAATTATAATTTTTAATTTTTAATAAAAATGATTCAAAAATATAATCAATCAATACAATTAAATAATTATATAAAAAATAAATTATTTATATTTATCTTTTGATTAAAGATTTCAAGTTTCTTCAAAATTTAAAATAAGTAAAAAAATTTAAAAAATTTGTGAATGGATTTAATATTAGTATTTTTTATTATTAATATTTTAATTTAGTATTTTATTTTTCAATTGAAAAATGAATATATTGATTTTTTATTATTTTAAATATTGATTTGTATTATGTGTATGAATGATCAATCATATGATATCATATGTATAAATAATATATTTTCAACTTAATACAAAAGATGAAAGGATATCTATTCTATCAAAAATAATTATAATTTAATTAATATGAATTTGGTCCTTCTCCTCATGACCCCCTTCTCCCCTATTAGTCTATTGAGGACCCCCCTTTCCCACCCCAAACCTTCCTTTTTGTGGATGATCCCTTGCAAAAGAATCCGACCCCCTGCTCAACCCCTGCTTGAGTGAACTCTTCTTGGTCTCATCCATTCAGGGCTTCTAAGCGACATGCAGATGTTGGAGTCCCTCCAAAGAAGAAAGGACATAGATCGGAGCTAGAATCACTGAGGGAGGAAACACACTCTCTTATATCTAATGGATCTCAATGGACCCTGAAAGACCTCCTTTCTAAATGAGGGTGACAAACATTATTGTCTTGTAGATAAGACCTTCTGGGGGACAATTAGCAGAGTTTGGTCTTGAGTGATGCATTATTCTACTTTCTTTTTTAGGGGTTTTGGGTATTCAATTTTTCATATCCTCTCTTTTTGTTACCCCTCTCATTAAATTCTATTTCTATTTCTTTTGAGAGGTAGGGTTCGTATGTTCATGGGGAATAAACCCCCACTTATATTCTATACCTATTCATATCACCAGTGAAAAATAATTTATCTAATCAAATTAAAAAATAATGATAAAATACATTAACTCCATCTACCAGATTATACATTTTTATTTATTTTTAAAACATATTACATTTTAAACATTTAATTTTAAAAAAAAAAAAAATCATAAAAACTAAAAGATTTCAATTAAACCGAATTATTTATACATTTTTTAACACCCTATGAACAATTTAATCTCGAAGACATTAAAAGTGGTGGTCATTATCATCTTTAAGAGATGAGCATCCTTTGGATCGAATGCATATATTTTCCTCGTCTTTCGAAACCTTATCTAAAATATCATGAAATTATTCATTGTGCTTGTGCTTTTTATTAGATTAGATTCCATATGCTTCTAAAATCATGGCTGGGAAATGATGCACGTTAATTATTCCTGATGGACGATCCCAAAAACACAAAAGGAAAGATAATGGAAGCATTTTAACTTTTCGAAAATTTTAATAATAAATCCTCCACTCACATTAGAATACAAGATAATGTTGTCTGTGCGACGGTAGCATGTTTATGAGGCACGTTTTAGCTTCAAATCCTCAATAGTGAGTACATCAAAATTGAAAATATTCCGAAAACACAATCTGCTGTATCTTAAATGACCCTGCACGTTGGCATTGACTGATGTTAACGCATCTGCATATTTGACATTTTCTGTATTAATTTATGTTAATTGATTGCATAAAACACCAGTCAACATGAGAGCAGTTGGTGTGCTCTTTATTTGAAATTACTGAAATTTAAAATTGTAATCATTTAATTTACATTCTCAATACAATTTAGTGGGCCTGAAAGATGCTTTATGTCCATGTAAAGTGATATCCACCAGTAATGTTATTCCCTCATGTGTATAAATAGTCGTACAATACAAACCAGACTCTAAAACGGAAGAAAAAATGAATTCAGTTTAGGGTAGGTTGATCTCCCTAACAAACTGAGACTAGGGAGAACTGTGTGGAGTGCAATGAATGAAGAGGAAGGTAGAAAGTGGTATTGTTTCGGTTCAACCCATATTTCAACAATATTAATATTAGGGTTGAGCCGAATCAATATCAGGTTTTATCTTTCCTTTCAATTTATATAAAGGTTCAATTGTTATTTGGGATAATTAATGAAGGTTCTGCTGGTAGACCCTTGTGATTGGGCAGTCGATAATAATTTTACGTTTTGCATTCCGAAAATACACTGACAATTTTTACTGTACCTGTTTTCAAAGTGTAAAATTGCCTTTGGCTGCCAGTCGACTGCATAACCTAAACACAATTTAAGGACTACAGTGTAGTGTAAGTGTTGTGGCGACTCATATGCTGTAAGCCATCTGCTGTCAGCCATCCTGCAGGGTTGCTGGAAATCAGACCTGCGACCTGAGAGTTTCCAGCCAGCCAATCATCCTTTTGTGTGAGCTTTTTAGTCTCCAGCTTATGTTGTATATAACTTTCCCCTAGATTCAAAATTTTAGGCAGTTATATACTCTGTAATGTCTTACAATAGGTACTACAATTTATATTCGGCCTAAAATTTAATGCTGTTATATTTAACAGAGCTGACTTTAACCCTCATTTTTTTTCCCTTCTTTTTTACTTTGATGTTTCTAAAGTACTGTCATAAATAATCATGTCGTTAAAATAGAGTGACAATCTCATATACTATAAGCAACCCTATAGTTTAAATACACTGAAATGTGTTTAACTGTTTTTTCTTTTCAGTGAAAAAACATAGTATTGTCTTACTGATACTGTCTTTTAAGTGTTTTACCTGCATCTATCCTAGATAACAAAGTTGTCCATTTATGGTCGATAAAGTAAATCATATCTAGTATGACAATTGGAGGTTTCCATACAATCATCTTAGTATCAGAATTTTAGGCTTTACATACATTTAAAATTTAATACTTTTAAATATAATAGAAAAAATTAATACTTTTAAATATACTAGAACATACGTTGACCTTATTTTTTTCATTACGTTCCCCTACTTTCCTGGTTTCGTGTCTGAGAAGCACTGGGATATACAACCTAAACAAACTGTAGTCAAAATATAAGGACAATCTCCATATGGTAAACAACCCTGCAATTTATATTTCTTTTCTACAAAAATAATAGTCAACTGATACTGTTTATTAAATGTTTTACGCGCATCTTTTTTTTTATTACCATGTTGACCAATGATAGTCCAAAAAATAAATTATATCTAATATGACAATTGGAGGTTACCATTTTTTTTTAATTTTTGCGTATCATGATAGCTTTTGTTGGCAGAAAAAATAACATGTAGGCCGAGGTGGGCAGAAAAAAAAAGAAAGGTAAAAACATGATTGGTTTCTGTTGGCAGAAAAAATAATATGTAGGCCTAGGTGAGCAGCAAACAAAAGAAAGGTAAAACCTTGAAGCTTGAGAGTTATATCAAAATTAAAACATTGAAATCCTTGCTTATTATCATTTTGCCTTTTTACACCATGTGATGATTCAACACTTTATTGGTATTATACCTACATATGGTGGTATTAAACTCACCTTATTTCCTATTTGGAGGGGATCTACCTTTTTTTGGATCAAGAAAAATTCTTCTAAAATTCTATCTATTTTGTTTTCTTCTGCCTTCAAAGCTAATCGATAAGCTTCCTCCATGTAAAGTATTCTATGCATACTTAATTCGTCTTGAATAGAAAATTTAAAACCATTTACATATCTTGCAGCGATTTGCTCTTTTGTTTCATCATGCACTGCTCGTATGGAAAGCTTATAAAATTCATCTGTATACTCTTGTATATTGTGATCTTTTTACCTCAAATTTTCAAATCTTCTATATAGGGTTTGTGCATAATCCACAGGAAGAAATTTCTCCCTGAGCTTTTTCTCCATCTTTTTCTATGAATTAATTTTCTCTTTACCTTTCTTTTATCTTTCTTTCTACAAGGGATCCCACTAAATCATTGCATGACCTTTCAATTTTATGCATGCAAATTTTACCTTCTTGTCTTCTCTCATAGTCTTCCACTCATAGAATTTTTCTATGCTATTCATCCAATCTATCAAATCGTCTAATTTTAAACTACTTCCATAATCTAGAACATCAACTTTGATTCTTTCATTTCTTCCTTCTAAAGCTTGAACCATCCTCTCTTCCATTGATGGTGGCTGCTCTTGTTATTCTTCTTGTCAAATTTCATCATGATCTATTTTTCTTCGACTTCATCACCACCTTTTCTTCTTCCCTGATTGGTGATAACCTCTATTAATTATTGAAATTGCCTCTATAGCTCTTGTATAGTCTGGGGCATCTATACAATACCTCCTCATGTTTTCACCATATATTTCTCCTCTAATATTCATATTTACTCTGATACTAGATAATGAATCCAAAATTATCGAGACAATAAAATTACCAATAGGCCAAGATATGAAACAATAACTCAGAATTATAAACTCAATCCATGCTTAAATAAACCAAGATATTCAATGACCTGAAATAATTACAAACTCAAACCATGCTTAAATAATCCAAGATATTCAATGACCTGAAATAATTACAAACTCAAACCATACTTAAATAAGCCTTAACTTAGAATTTAGAGTTTATATGCAAAATTAAAGAAGAAAAACTAATATATATATATATATATATATATATATATATATATATATATATATATATATATATATATATATATATATATATATATATATATATATATATATATAAAGCAGATGTTATTTATAGTAAGTTCGCATGCAAGTGCACACAACTCTAAAAATATTTTGAAATATCTTAAATGGTAAAATTAATATATTGAATGAAATTCAACTGAAGTTGATGTCTAGACCTAAAAGTATACAATTTCTAATTTTTTTTTTTTTTTTTAAATAATTAAATTTTATGTTCAGATCCTTAGATGATCACATATGGTCTTTGAATAATATCCAAAACATCTGTAGGCAAGTATAACTTCTTAGGACAATAAAAAACTTTTTAATATGGTCATTTTGGTATGTTAAAGAGGTTAAACAAAGCTATGGTTAAAAAAATATGGCCTCTATAAAGTTGGTCTATTTTTTCTGCATCATCCATTTATCTTTATAAAATTAGTTAGGATAGTTTTCGATAATAATGAATTAGTTAGAATATTATGAAAGGATCCTTGTAAAATCTTTTTTTTTCACATTCTACAGTTATTGCAGTTCATGTTATTACATCTTTTTAGATGTTTTGTTAACCAATTCTTATGTTTTGTGTCTACATCAAAAGTTTCATACATTTCTATTATGGGGTCTGAAATGTATAAAACATATGAAAAATACTTTCTTTCAATTTTGATTTGATAGACGTAAATACTCTTATGTAAGTGCTTTGAAATATATAAAGTACAAAACCTCTAATATAATCTCAATTGCAAAATATAACAACAATATAAATAAATAAAATAAATTATTACAAACTAATGGAATGATTAAAGGAAATGTGAATCACAATATCTAATAAGGACGGAAGATTTTAATACTTATAATAAACATATAAAGTAAAATACTTTATTGATTGAGTCAAAACATTCTCTAACAAAACTTCTACAATGCATAAAACCTACCCAAAAAAACAAAAACAAATAACAAACCAAATAAAACTCCATCGCTAATAATTTTTTATTTGGCCGTTGAGACCATTATTTCAAGTGGAAAGAATCCAGAACAACATTTATGATGCCAATACAAGTCATTGTTACATGGTGGGCTCTAAGTTAGAGTTGCTTAAAAGAAGTTTAAATTGAATGTAATCCTCTCTATCTCCTTCCATGGTAAGCGTGCTATTGTTTATTGTTTAATTAGTCGTAGTTAAGGAGTCTCAAGTCCAAACTATTGTTTAGTGAGTCGTATTTAATGAGTCTCAAGTCCAAACTAAATGGTTTTCACTGTGGAAAAGCTTTTAAATGTGATGTAGAGTGTTCTTATTTTGTGTTTGACTGCAAGACTCCAATTTGCAGGAATTATTTACCATCTACACTCCACTAGAATTGTATATTTCTCTCTACACAAAACACAATGATTTACTGGAATGTAAATACATTCCAATATGGATACAAATCAAGATCCATCCTTTATCATATAAGAACCCAATAAATTAACATGACTACATATAATCCAACTAACCCTGGTTAAAATTAGTAGTCGAGAAGAAGAGAAATTTGAATGTATAGCATGATCTGGAAGATTAATGAAGAGCCTTACATATACTAGGTACACTCACAAAATACAAGGACTGTCCTTGAATGTAATCAGGTTTGTATAAATGCGTGACCACGGAACTACTTACAAACGCATCAAGGCATCATAAACAGAAAATAATGAAAGTTCTTTACATAAGGTAGTAACGATAACAGAATAGGTTAGTGGGCCATCCTCGCAGGGTCTTTAGCCCTAAAAATTTCAATGTGGTTCATTCATATGTAGAGGTATCCACCCATTGTCAACCCATAGTTTTTTATTTTTATTTTTAAATTATAATGATGTGTTTTCTAATTTAGATTGGGGGTAGAGCTGTAAAAACAGGTGTATTTATGTTGTCTGGTGTTGATTCACAATTTAACTGTTTTACGTGTTAAGTCGCTTGCATCCAGCACCACTGAACGTGTTGTTCAGCGTTAAGCCGCGAGTCTAATACCATTCATCTTGAACACACCTACTATTTACTTTTTAAGCAACTGGGAAAATATACGATATGAGAAGAAACAGCCGCAAGTAATAATTGTTCTGGCCAGAGAAAGGGGTGAAGACCAAAATAGTAGATCCAGCATAATTGTTCATGTTTAACGAGAAGCTGCTGGTACTGTCTAAGGGAAGTGCTTGTTGTCTGAACGTTAAGCATAGATAATATGGAAGAACCCTGTTCATAGCGCAAATGTGTATAAATTTAGGTGAATTTTGTTTTAAATTATGTCTTTTCAATTTAAAAAAAGAAAATTTTTTAATTTTATTTTACAAGATATATGAACCAATTCAAGGCTAGTAGATGATATTTTGTTTGCAGCTCACCTAGGGTAACCAACCCTTTGTAGTTCTAGAAAATTTTAAAACATTATCGAATGATTTTGCACACCTTTTTATTAATGGTTTTGTTCTCATAATATGAACTTTTTATGAAAGCTTTATTTTTTTTAATAGTTACTAGAGTCTTTTTAATTTTAATATTTTAACTTGATCGATAATTTTAAAAATTCAATCTCTTGTATAAGTTTAAATTTCATAAATAATATAAGACCGACGTAAAGTCCTCTTTCCACATTACAACACCATTATACAACAAATCAAAGTTTAATATAATGAGACGCATCAGAATAAAGGAAAGGAGGTTTTAAATGTTACAAACTGCAATTAATTTTTTCGCTCCCTGTTTAGCCTCCATCATGCACGTAGTTTGCATGATCAATTGGTTCAGTCACAGCGCAGTTTACATGAACAACTGTCAGTTAAACTTTAGTGTATTTCCAGTTTTGATTGTTCTTTAATTCTATTAATGTAGATCCTGATCGCAGATTTTAAAATAGAGAATGAATAAGATTCAAAAAATCTTTTTTATTATTGTTGTAGCAATCTGAGTCTATGCATATATTATTCTTTGTTTTTTTTTTTTTAATCTACCCTCCTTCAAATTGGTATCAGAGCCTCGTCTTTGTCCGCCACAGCCTCTACTCTGCCCCCCCCCGCACCCCCCGCCGTGCAGCTGAATCCAAGTGTGACTGTTGTTGAAATTCCCCTGTGTATTCGCTTTTCACTCTTAAAATGTGTTTCAGTCAAGCTAGTACTCCTATTGCGGGGCAGAAAAAAGTGGACCGGAAGGAAAAAAAGAATATGTGCGCCCCTCCTCCACAGTTTGAATCTCTGACTATGCAGGGTCGGTCTTTACTCTCAACCCTTTCCCCACACAATACCGGAGGATCCATGCCATTTGCATGATTTGAGTGACATGTTCAATGACGTTTCCAAATTCTAGAGACAATGCTTTCAAGATGAAATCGGTAGCCAAATGGATTGGACCCTGTAAGTGCAGCTAGATAGAGAGCAGACATAGAGTGCTGGAGACAAGATCCAGGGAGGAGAAAGACTGCAGTAGCAATAGAATCTTGCAAGTGTAGATATCTGAGGAGAGATTGAATATTGTAGCATTTACTACTTTTTTTAGGTCTGCTCTTTCAGCTTGAGACATGGCAACAAACAACAACATTTCTCAGGCCCCGATTCTCATTTTTAATGGTAAGAATTATGATTTTTAGGCAAATAAAATGAGAACATTGTTTTACTCACAAGATGTTTGGAATTTCGTAGAAAATGACTTTGTAGAACCACAGGATGAGGCTGCCCATCAGGCATTAACTCGAGCACAAAAGAATGAGCTTAAAGAAAATAAGAAAAAAGATGCAAAAGCTCTATTCCTAATCCAACAAACAGTAGCAATGAGATCCAAGTCGGCATGAAAAATATTAGAAACTACCTATAAAGGTAATATACAAATTTTGAATTTTTGCAAATGAATGATTCAGAGTCTATAGACTAGTTTATGAGTTTAGTATTGAATATTTTGAATCAAATTAGATCTAATGGAGAATAATAACAGATTAGAAGATCATAGAAAAATCCTTAGAATTTTACCTAGCAAATTTGATGCAATAGTTGTCGGTATTGAGGAAACCAAGGATTTGGAATAGTTATCAGTAGATGAATTAATGGGATCTTTGTTAACACATAAATCTAGAATGAATATGAATAACAATACTTATTTTGAGAATGCTTTCAAGTCTCAGGTATCAATTGGTAGAGGAAGAGGAAGGTCAAAATTCAAAGGAGGAGGTAGAAATGGAAGGAACAATCCAGATCAAGGTGAAAACAATAATAAAAACTACAAAATAGAGGATGTGGCAACAATCACTTCTAGAAAAATTCATAGAAGTTTGATAAATCTAACATTCAATGTTATTACTGCAAAAAATATTGACATTATGCAAGTGAATGTAGAAAGAAACAAGGAGATGTGGACAAGCAGAATGTTAATTACACAAATGAATCTAATTCTAATTTTGGAAGCTTATTCCTCACTTGTCATGTTGCTTAAGGAAATGCTAGAGATATTTGGTTTTTAGATAGTGGATGCAGTAACCATATGACAGGAAATAAAGAATTGTTTGCTAGTCTTGATGATTCCGTAAAATCTAAAGTGAAATTAGGAAATGATAATAAAGTGGATGTAATAGGTAAAGGACTAATAAATGTTTTGGCAAACAATGGTGAAAGAAGATTTATTCCTGATGTTTATTTTTTACCTGGACTAAACCACAATCTTATGAGTGTTGGACAGTTAGTACAAAAAGGTTACAGAGTATCTTTTATGGATGATGTTTGCACAATACTAGACAAATTTCCAAATGACATGTTGATAGAAAAAGTGGAGATGACCAAGAATTGGATATTCCCTCTTCGAATTAAGTGCATCGAAGGAGAAGAGGAAGCCCACTTCAAAACCATGCATCTAGACCAATCATGGCTATGAAATTTAAGGTATGGACATTTACATTTTGGAGGTTTGAATTTGTTACAAAAGAAAAATATGGTGAAGGGATTACCACCAATAGAACAGCCAAGAAGTTCATGTGAGAGTTGCATTCAGGGAAAACAACATAGAGAGAGCTTTCCAGTAGGAGCTTCCTATAGAGCAAGGGTAATATTGGAGCTAGTCCATAGTGATTTATGTGGACCAATGCAAACTCCATCATTTAGAGGTAGTTCTTATTTTCCAACCTTCATTGATGATTTTAGTAGAAATACTTGGATATATTTTCTCAAGGAAAAGTTTGAAGCCTTTGGAAAATTTAAAAAATTCAAGGCTATGGTTGAAAAGTAGAGTGGCCTTTAAATCAAGGTACTTAGATCAGATAGAGGAAGTGAATATATGTCTAATGAATTTCAAGATTTTTGCAGATATCATGGCATTAAAAGGCAACTAACTACAAGGTACACACCACAGCAGAATGGTGTAGCAGAAAGGAAGAATAAAACAATCATGGAGATGGCTAGAAGCATATTGAAGGCCAAACATTTGTCAAATGAATATTGGGCAGAAGCAGTAGCATGTGCAGTATATATTCTAAATAGAAGCCCAACAAAGATTGTCAAGGATCGAATTTCACAAGAAGCTTGGAGTGGTAAGAAGCATAGTGTACATCATTTCATAATTTTTGGTTGTATTGCATATTCTCTTATGCCTTCTAAATTGTGAAGAAAACTTGATGATAGAGGTGAGAAGTGCATTTTTACTGTCTATAGTGAAGAATCAAAGGCTTATAAGTCATATAACCACATTTCAAAGAAAGTGATTATTAGCAGAGATGTGGAATTTAAGGAAGAAGAAGCATGGGATGGAAGAATTGATAAAACCATCACAATTGGAGCACCAATTCCCCAAAATGAAGAAGAATCTGAAGAAAAAAATTTGCAAGGTGATCAACTCTCTCTCTCCACAAGCAAGAACAAGCACTCCAATAAGAACACCTAGGAGCTTAGTACAAGGTGAATCATCTGGTCATGCATGTCATCCTTCTCCTAATTCACAAGTAAGTGATGAATCAGATCCAACTCTTGCCACTTTAAGATCAAAATTTAAAGGTAAGAAAATGAGAAACTTGATTGAGATTTATGATCAAGAAGAAGAGAAGTTAGATTTATGTTCAAATTTTGCCTTTTTCTCTCATGATTTTATGTATTATGAAGAAGTAGTTAATGAGGAAAATTGGATAAAAGCAATGGATGAAGAGATGAATGCCATTGAGAGAAACCAAACATGGGATCTAATTAATCTACCTGAAGGTAAGGATTGAATAGGAGTCAAATTGGTTTATAAGACCAAATTTGATGCAGAAGGAAAAGTTGAAAAACACAAGGCAAGGTTAGTAGCAAAAGGTTTTGCACAAGAACATGGAATTGATTATAATGAAACATTTGCTCCAGTTGCTAGACTCGATACTATTAGAATGTTTTTAGTAATAACTGCACAAAATAATTGGAAAGTATATCAAATAGATGTCAAATCAGCCTTGTTGAATGGTTTTCTAGATGAAGAAGTGTATGTGAAACAACCACCAGGTTATGAAGTGCATGGACATGAAGAAAAAATCTACAGATTGAAGAAGGCCCTCTATGGTCTCAAGCAAGCACCAAGAGCGTGATATAGCATGATTGATTCATACATGACAAGTAATGGATTCAACAGAAGCAATAGTGATCCTCCATTGTACACAAAAATCAACAAAGAAGGTCAGATTTTGATTGTGTGTTTGTATGTTAATGATTTAATTTTCACTAAAAATTTATCTGTAGACACATTTAAATCAGCAATGAAGAAAGAATTTGAGATGACAGATTTGAGATTAATGAAGTATTTTTTGGGCATTGAGTTGTACAATCTAAGAAGGGAATTTTGATTTCTCAAACTAAATATGTAAAGGATGTGTTAAGGAGGTTTAAGATGTTGAATTGTAAATCAACACCTACACCAGTTGATATAGGGATGAAAATTAGCAAAAAAGACAAAGGGTCTAATGTTGATTCTACAACATTCAAAAGACTAATTGGTAGTTTGATATATCTTACAGCTACAAGACCAGATATCATGTATGGAGTCAGCTTAATCTCTAGATTCCTGGAGTCACCAAAAGACTAGCATTGGCAAGTTGGAAAGAGGATATTAAGATATGTGGCAGGAACAACAAAATATGGAATGTTATATTCCACAGCTATTGATTTTAGTTTGATTGGTTATACTGATAGTGATTTTTCAGGTAGCATTGATGACAGAAAAAGTACTTTTGGACATGCCTTTCTTTTTGAAACAGGTGTGGTCACATGCGCATCCAAAAAGTAACCTATAGTGACACTTTCATTAGCTGAAGTAGAGTATGTAGTAGCCACATCAGCATCATGTCAAGTAACTTGGATGAGGAGAGTATTGACAGATTTATTACAAGCACAGGAGTGAAAACTAATCTTTTGTGTAAAAAATTCAACAATTGCATTTTCAAAAAATCATGTTTTTCACAAGAGGAGCAAGCACATTGATACAAGATTTCATTTTATCAGAGAGTTAGTGAAAAATAGAGAAATCCATTTGGAGTTTTGCAGATCTGAAGACCAATTCGCAGATATATTCACAAAGGCATTAGCAAAAGAGAGTTTTGATTATCTAAGACAAAATTTAGTTATTGTAAATGTTGAAGTAGTTAGTGGTAGAAATTAAGGGGGAGTGTTAGAAACTGCAGTTAATTTCCTCACTCCCTATTTAGCCTCCATCATGCATGCAGTTTGCATGATCAACTGGTTCAGTCTAGCTTATTTTGCATGAACAACTGTCAGTTAAACATTAGTGTATTTCCAATTTTGTTTGTTCCTTAATTCTATGAATGTACATCCTGATCACAAATTTTCAAATAGAGAATGAATAAGATTCAAAAAATCTTTTTTACTTTTGCTATAGCAATCTGAGTCTGCGCATATTTTATTCTTTGTTATATTTTTTTCCTCTGCCCTCCTTCATTAAAGAAAGAGAAAATAAGAAGTTAATGAAACCAGAAAAAAATGATAAAAGATTATAGAAAATTTTGTAACCTTCAATTGTCATATATCAATGGACAACATTGTATTCTAAAATAGATGCAAGTAAAACACTTAAAAGACAGTGTCTCTAATACATTTATTTTTAGAGAAAGGAGATAAAAGTTGTACTTCACATATCTCAGTATATTTAAATTGCAGGGTTGTTTCTAGTATATGAGATTGTCATTATTATATTTTGATTACAGGTTTATTTAGACCATTGCTTCTCAAATACAAAACTAGAATATTAAGAGAAAAAAATAAGGTTAAAGTATGATCAATTATATTTAAAAGTATTAAATTTTATGCATAATATATATTATAATGCTTATTTTAAGACATTACGGTGTATATAAAACTTGATTCAAGCAGATGATGAATCAGACACAGTTCAGGCTATTGGTTGGGTGTCTAATTCATATAACAATGACTTGTCTAGTTCACGTTGGGGTCTGGATGATATGGATCCTCTACCTTTGGGCCTTTCTCTTGCTATTTGATAGTTTTCTCTAATGTCTGTTTTTTTTAGTGACTGGTTAGATATAATACTTTGCTCCTAAACTTTGCCTAGTGTCATGATGTGCTCTCATATTGCCTTATTTTTTTATGAATTATTTGTATATTTTTGTTTAGTTAATATATGGATATATTTCATCAAAAAATAAAAATAAAATAAAATAAATCTAGAAAGAAGTTGCATATAACATAATTTGGATACTAAATGCGCAAAGCAAGATGATTGCTAGGAAACTTCTAATTTTCAAATTAGATATAATTTACTTTATTAACTATCAGTGGAAAACTTTGTTATCTAAGATAGATGCAGGTAAAGATACAGTATCAATAAGACGTTTTTTTTTTAATAGACGGCAGTTCCAAATCGAGTTATCGTGAGTCTTTCTTATTGAAATAGGGATTATCATGGTAGTTTTATAAATTCAAATTGTTAACCTACAGTAAACATGAAAGAACATTACCGATTCCCTTATATATAAAAAAAAAGAAAAGTGATACTATTTTTTTCTTTTAAAAAAAGAAAGAAAAATTTTACTTAAACACATTTCAGTATACAGTATTGCTTACAGTATATAAGACTGCCATTGTACTTTGATTAAAGTGTTTTTTATGACAGTGCTTCTCAGATAAGTAAGTAGAAAAATAGGAGGAAAAAAATGAGGGTCAAAGGGCAGTACATATTGTAAGACATTACAATGTATATAACTGCCTAATTATTTTTTAATCTGGCTGAAAGTTATATACAAGATAAACTGGAGACTAAAAAGCTCACACGAAAGGATAATCGGCTGGCCGGAAACTGACAAGTCGCAGGTCTGATTTCCAGCGAACCTGGTGGATGGTTGACATCAGACGGCTTACAGCATCCCACAATACTTAGACTACTCTGCAATCGACTGGCAGCCGAAGACAATTTTGAAAACACGCACAGTCAAAACTGAGTTTAGTTTTGCAATGTAAAATGCAAAATTATCATTGGCTGTCCAATCACCAGGGTCGACAGCAAGAACACACACAGTAAGTTCAAATATAAGTTCTTCACCATCAGCCCCAAATAATAATTAGACCTTCATACAGATTAAAAAGAAAGATAAAACGTGATATTGGTTCGGCTCAACCCTAATATTAAAATTGCTGAAATATGGGTTGAACTCCAGCAATAACACTTTCTACCTTCCTCTTCATTCTTTGCATTCCATTCAGTTCTCCTTAGTGTCATTTGATCCGCATATCCTAAAATGAATTCATTCTTTTCTTTTTTCTCAGTCTAGATTGTATTGTAAGGTTATTTATACACATAAGAGGTGGATATCACTATACTTAAACACCGCCTATCCTAAACGAATTTTAATTTTTTCTTAAACCCTAGTTTGTATTGTAAGGTTATTTATATACATAAAGGGTGGATATCACTCTACATAAACACCGCCTACCATGAAACGAATTCTTTCTTTTTCTTTTTAGAGTCTGATTTGTATTGTATAATTATTTATACACATGAGGAAATAACATTAGTGGTGGATATCATTCTACATAAACATAAAGCCTCTTTCAGGCCCACTAAATTACATTTAAAATCTAAATTAAATGCTTACAATTTTAAATTTCAATAATTTTAAATAAAGAGCACAGCTAGTGCGTTCATGTTGACTGGTGTTTAATGCATAAAATGTTAAAAATGCAGATGTTTAATGCATAAAATGTTATAAATGCAGATGTTTAATGCATAAAATGTTAAAAATGCAGATGCGTTAATATCGGTCAATGCCAACGCACAGTGTCTTTTTAAGATCGTGTTCAAGATTTGAAGCTAAACATGCCACCGTCCCACAGACATAATATTATAGTTGAACGGAGGATTTATTACCAACTGTTCGAAAAGATACGTGCTTCCATTATCTTTCCTTTTGATTTTTGGGATCGTCCATCAGAAATAATCTGTGGTGACCACAACCAATAAACAATGTGCATCATTTTTCAGCCATGATTTTAGAAGCATATGGAATCTAATCTAAAAAGCACAAGCACAATGAATAATTTCTTCTATTCTCGATAAGGTTTGTTTACGTTTGAAGATTTTCGCGTATTTGAGAGGGACGAGGTGTTAAATTATAATCTCTCCTATCTCTAACCGTTTGTGATCTGTCAGTTAAGAAAAATTTCACATCGATGACACCAGTTCACTGTTAGGAGTCTCTAGTTTAGCTCAGCACGTGCCCTGTTTTTTTAGTAATTTCAGTTTCACAGTTAATACTGAACTGTGTATTGTAATTTATATATGTTTTTGGTTAATGATGAGAAGATAGCATTGTTGTTGCCCTGTTTTTGTTTTCTGCCCCTGTTTTTCATATCCATTTCTGCACCATCAATTTTGTCGTGGTATTCAGCTCTTGAACAGTCAGGACAATCAGACCAGCATTGAATGTTCGTTTGGAAAGGGGTGACCAAAAGGGCTTGGAGTTTAAATGGCATCCACCAACAATTTACGGCAAATGCAAGGGCCCATGTTAACAAGCAAAAATTATGAATTCTGATTTATCAGAATGAAGACATTTCTGCAAGTTCAAGAATGTTGGGAAACGGTAGAGAGTGGCTTCAAAGAACCTGATCAAGCTACTCTTAACAACTATGAATAATACTTAGAAGAATTCTCTCGAAGCACGAAGGACATTCTCATTGTCAGAGAGGGAGAGGAAGAAAATGGACAGACATGTCCAATGCTCAATGTTTCTATTGCAAGAAGTATGGACATTATGAAAGTGAATGTAGGAAGAAGCAATCAGATTAGAACAAAGGCAGAACCAATGTCTCCAACACTGAAGAAGGGACATCTGAGGTAATGTTCCTCTCATGCCAGATTACTGAAGAAGATCACAACAAGGATCTTTGGTTGCTGGACAGTGGCTGCAGCAATCATATGATAGGTAACAAATATTTATTTTCCAGTATAAATAGTTCATCCACATCAAAAGTTAAGCTAGGAAATGACTCTCAAGTTCAAGCCTAGGGTAGAGGTTTTTTGCCTATCCTAACTAAACAAAATGAACTGAAATCAATTCATGATGTTTTCTATGTTCCACATCTTAATCATAATCTGATCAGTGTAGCACAGTTAAGTGAAAATGGACATGATGTCAGATTCTAGGGCTCTACTTGCATCATTTTAGATAAGCCACCTAGTAGGAGACTCATAGCTAAGGTGGAAATGACCAAAAATAGAATGTTCCCTCTGAATATGAGAAGTATCAATCAGTCATAATCATATGCACACCACATCTCAAGCATAGGGAAAACTTGGTTGTGGCATTGTAGGTATGGTCATTTGAGTCCTAGTCTTTTACAAAAGTAGTCAATGGTTAAGGGATTACCAATGATGAATGAATAGTCCAATCCATGTGAAAATTGTATTCTAAGAAAGCATCACAGGGACAGCGTTCTGATTGCCTCCTATAGAGCAAAAGAGAATCTAGAACTAGTCCATACAGACCTCTGTGGTCCCATGTAAAACTAATCCATTGGTGGAAGTTTTTACTTTCTAAATTTTATTGACGATTTTATTAGGAATGTCTGGGTCTATTTTCTCAAGAACAAATCTAAAACTTTCTCAAAGTTTTTAGAATTCAAAGCTCTGGCTCAAAAGTAGAGTAGAAAATATATCAACGTGCTCAGGACAGATGGAGGATGTGAATAATATTCACATGAGTTTACTAGTTTTTTTAAGGAACAAGGGATCAAGAGGCAGTTCACAACTAGGTACACTCCATAGCAGAATGGAGTAGCCGAAAGGAAAAATACGATGATCATGAATATGGCTAGAAGCATGCTCAAAGCTAAGAATCTGCGTAAAGATTATTGGGCTGAAGCAGTTGCATGTTCAGTATACATACTGAACAGATCTCCTACAAAGAGTGTGAAGGACAAGGTTCCTAAAGAAGCATGGAGTGGCATTGAATCTAGTGTTTCCCATTTCAAAGTTTTTGGATGCATTGCATATGCCCACATACTAGAGGAATTGAGAAGAAAGCTTGATGATAGGAGTGAGAAGTGTATTTTTACTGGATATAGTGAACAGTCCAAAGCCTATAGACTATACAATCCAATCTCCAAGAAGTTTGTGGTGAGCAGGGATGTCAAGTTCTTAGAAGATAGATATTGGAGTGACAAAGAAAATGATCCATAAAATAGTGAACATGAGGAAATCTTAGGACAACCAACTTCTTCAATTTCACTACCAAGATTACAGGTGCAAGGACAAGAAGAACTACCAGCAAATAGTTCTTCTAGCTATCAGACAAATTCCTCTTCAAGAAATCAGAGAACAAAGAGTTTCAGAGATATCTATGAAGTAAATAGTGACATGGATCATCAAGTTCACTTTGCCTTCTAGTCTTGTCGACCTACATATTTTGAAGAAGTAGTGAAAGAAGAGCATTGGGTGTAGGCCATGAATGAAGAAATTGATGTAATTCAGAGAAATAGAACATGGGATCTTGTTGAACTTCCTGTAGATAAAACCAGCATTGGTGTCAAGTGGGTTTACAAGACAAAGTTGAATGAGAAAGGACAAGTAGAGAAGCATAAGGCAAGGCTCATTTCCAAAGGTTTTTCTCAGCAGCTTGGTGTTGACTATGGTGAAACCTTTGCTCCAGTATCAAGATTAGATACCATTCGAGTCATTTTAGCCATTGCAGCCCAGAACAAATGGCTAGTGTTTCAAATGGATGTAAATTCAACCTTTCTCAATGGCATATTAGAGGAAGAGGTTTATATCAATCAATCACTAGGTTTTGAAATTAAAGGCCAAGAGTCCAAATTCTATAGATTGAAGAAGGCATTGTACGGTCTAAAGCAAGCTCCCAAAGCTTGGTACAGTAGAATTGACTCTTACTTGATCAACAATGGGTTCAACAGGAGTAGCAATGAGCCCACTCTCTACACAAAAATAGATCAACAAGGTAACATACTTATTGTTTGTCTTTATGTTGATGACATGATCTATACTGGAAATCTCATATTAGATGAATTTAAAACAGTCATGAAAAAAGAATTTGAGATGACTGATCTTGCTCTCATGAAGTATTTTATGGGAATAGAAGTTGAGCAATCAAATCAAGGAATTTTTATATGTCAACATAAGTATGCTATAGACATCTTGAAGAGGTTCAGGATGGACAAATCTAAACCAGCAGAAACACCTATTGCGATAGGAACAAAATTGAGTAGATAGGATGATGGACCAAAAGTTAATTCAACACTGTATAAGAGACTTGTAGGTAGTGTCATGTACCTTACTGTAATAAGACCTGATTTAATGTATGTAGTCAATTTTATTTCCAGATTTATGGAGTCTCCCAAGGACACTCATTGGAAAGTTGGAAAATGAATTTTGAGATATGTTTCAATTACAATTGATTATGGATTGTGGTACATACATTCTGATGACAACACACATACATGATATACAGATAGTGATTTTGTAGGCAGCCTTGATGACATGAAAATCACTTCTCAATACGGTTTTCACTTAGGGACAAATCTGATTTCATGGGCTTCCAAGAAGCAGCCCATTGTCAGCTTTTCATCTGTAGAAGCTGAGTATGTAGTAGCAACTACAATAGAATGCCATGCAGTTTGGCTACGAAGACTTTTGATGGATCCTACACATGTGGAAATGGAGCCAACTACGATCTATTGTGACAATAGCTCAGCAATAGCATTGTCTAAAAACCATGTGTTTCATAGGAAGAGAAAACATATTGACACTCACTATCATTTCATTCACAAGCTTGTCAACAATGGTGAAATCACACTTCAATTTTGTGGATCTAAAGATCAAATTTCAGATATCCTCACCAAATCATTGGGAAGAGTTGTGTTTGAATTTTAGAGACTACACTTAGGCAGAATTAGTGCTGAATAATGTAACAGCTGAGATTAAGAGGGAGTGTTAAATTATAGTCTCTCCTGTCTCTAACCATTTGTGATCTGTCAGTTAAGTAAAATTTCACATTGATGACACTAGTTAGCTATTAGGAGCCTTTAGTTTAGCTGATTGCGTGTCCTATTTTTTAGTAATGTCACTTTCACAGTTAATATTGAATTGTGTATTGTAATCCATATATGCTTTTGGTTAATGATGAGAATATAGCATTGTTGTTTCCCTATTTTTGTTTTCTGCACTTATTTTTCATATCCATTTCTGCTCCATAAATTTTGTCATGAGGAATATAAATGCATTTGAAAGGATCATGCTCATATGTTAGTATGATCATGACGACCATTTTTAACATCTTTGAGATTAAATTGTTCATTGAATTTTACAAAAATGAATAGATAATTCAGTTTATATGAAATCTTCTCATATGATGTGATTTTGTAGTTGTTTTCCTTGTTTTTAATCTAATTTAATTTTTGTTGTTGTTGTTGTTGTTGTTGTTGTTGTTGTTGTTGTTGTTTTTAAAGGTTTTTTTTGGTTTTGTTAGGGTTTTCTCCAAGCTTGTCGACTCATCCTTGGTTCATACCGTGGCCTTAGGTGCCTGTCACGTTTGGACAAGGCTAATCTTTTTTATGTCCTCCCCCCATTATATCCTAGATGCTTCAGCCATGGAGAAGAATCAAGAAGCACCAAGCAATATCCCCCTACAAGCATCTAAGGAAGTTCATCTCTAATGTATACCATGAGTTAATGTTTCAGAACCTAATGTTATACTACCTATTCTTAAATTTAATTTTGCATGTCAATGGTTAGATCAATTTTGTTTAATTGGTTATTTTGCTGGGAGAATCCCCTTTAAAAGTATGCTATGCTTTTGGGGTCAAACTCACTGGGCATCTCACAACATCAATATGGAGAGCGTCTAAAACATGACTAAGGGTTTCCTCCTCTTCTACTTCTCTAACCCAACCCATGCCTTAAGAATCCTCCATAAATTTGCCACCTAGTATGCCAGGAATTTGCTCATGGTCCTATCCCCCTAGACATGAGACTTTGTAGTCTCAGAGCACATTTATCTTAAATTCATAGTTTGGGTTAAATTCCTAAGTATCCCACTCCCATGCTAGCACCTTATCTACCAAATTGTGTCCTCCATAGGCCATGTGGTTTGTCATGAACAAAACTGGCTCTACTATGCAAGACCATAAAAGAGGGTATATGTAGATGTAGACCTATCTCAAGACCTCAAGGAGTATGTGGAAATCCAAGTTGGGAATGTGAGGCACTCTCAAAGTGTCCCCTATATCAACTTCCCTAATACTTGTTTTTACTACCAAGCCACAGACCATAAGATATGGTATTTTCCCCTTTATTTAGCTCATAATAATTTGACTAATCGCTTGCCCTAACCACCCAAGTCCTCTACTAAGGCTAGAAGGAAAACAACTAAAGAGGGATGGACAATGGTAGGTAAGAGGAATTCATGTCCCGAAGCTTCCACAAATATATCAAGTCATCCTCTAGCATTGGCCTATAGGAGTAGGCTCCTATTGAAAAAGAGCCCACTCTAGTCAAAGCCCCAAAATTGGTTGAAAAGCCTAGGGTGTTTAACATTATAGTAGTTTCAAATATTTTATCTCAAGGCCTCCAGGCCTCTTGGCCCAATTCTCTTGACTTTTCATACTCACAGGTCTCCTCTCTTCCACTTCCCTCTCAGTCATATCCACCCAAACACTCCTGTAGCCCTCTTAGGAGGATTGATGAGGAAAAGGAAGGAGAGTATCTAGGTGACCCTGATGCCCTGCAAGGGTTGGATTTGAAGGACATGTCCCTTGACTCCCATCATCTATGAATTGATTTTCATGGAATATTCAGGGTCTAACATATCCAAAATGCAAGTTTATCATGCATGATTTCAAAATAAATCTTCTCGAGATGGACATTCTCTGCTCCTAAGAAGTCAAGGTGGCATATTTTTTATTGATGAATGTCAGTAATTCCATTTAGAATGATAATATCATTTTGCATATTCATTATATTGTGGGATGTGGAGGGGTGATCACTTTCATCTCTCCAAGGTGGTAGCCACACTTAATGTAATTTGGCATGGACCTTACCGATCAGTTAGTGTGGGATATTTTTAATATTGAAAGCTATTCTTTTGGTTTTATTAATATTTATGTTTCAAAAGATGCATTGAAGCATACCCATTTAAGGCAATAGATTTTGGATGATCTTCCTAAAGCCCATTGGGTTATGTGGTGACTTTAATGTGGTGGCAGCTTCCAAGGACAAAATGAGCCACTTGCCCATGAGGTGGGCAATTGGTAAAAGAGAGGCATGGTTCTACATGTGCATTAAATGGGGTCTTGATGATCCTAATACTTCATGTTGGCCAACAAATAGAGTTTGTTACACCTAGAGTAACTTCAGGGAGTGTATGGGGTCTCTATGATCCTAATACTTCACGTTGGCCTACAAATAGAGTTTGCTACACCTAGAATAACTTTAGGGAGTGTCTTGCCCAAATTTTGAAGTGGATTGATAGGGAAATGATGTCTTCCCAACCATACTTCTATTTTGATAATGAATTTTCGTCATCAATGCAGATGCTACTAGATTTTGGGCTTTCTGAGTACTCCCCCATTCGGTTTCATGTAACTTGGCAGTTCATGAAACCCAAGGTTCATAAAATTAATTTTTTTCTCAACATCTCTCTACTCAATCATGGGTCCATAGTGACACACATTAGGAGAGTTTATAATTTAGACCTACATCCCTTCTAATAATCAAGTTGGATTCTCTAGTGAGATGATGCAATTTGAATGACCACCCTTATTCTATGGATCTATGGCCATCAGCTTGACAAAATTTGGAGACACTCATACTCTGCTACTTATTCAGAGCTGAGCCATATGGCCCTGGCTCTGGAAAAAAGTCCTTTTAATGAGATCTTGTAGGTGAGAGTTGTTTCCTTGTAGCATCACATCTATATTAGAGACAACTACAATGCTCAGAGAGCCAAAGTCCAAACCAAGCTTCATTGGGTAAAGACTGGGGACAAAGCCTCTAAAGAATTATTTTAAATATTGTGAGCCAAAAACTCAATACAAAAAATTCAAGTTATTTCAGAGGCTAACAACAAACACTTAGAAACACCACAAATAGTGCAAGCAGTTGTACACTATTATCAATAAGTGTTCCAAGCTCAAGCCCTATTGATTGAATGGGAAATTGCCCTTCAATAATGTCTTTCAGTTGTGCCTTATATACTCACTCTTATTCAATGGGTGATTTGTGATAGGCCACTCACTTTATATGATTTACATGAAGTAGTGGCACATATGGCTAATAGCAAAGACCCTAGTATTAATGGCTTCCCCTTTTAATTTTACAAAACCCTTTTGGATCTTGTGGGTACTGATTTGCTCAAGGTTTACCAAGAAGCATTTCACACACACACGGTGGGTAAAAATATTAATAGAGGAAATATTAAATTCATACCTAAGCAAGGAGATCTAGAGTTGATCTAAAACTTGTGGTCTATCACCCTTCTCAATGTCTCCTATAAAATCATAGCCAAGGCACTAGTGATCTAATTGTATAATGTGTTGCCTCTCATTGTGCATCCAGAATAAACTAGATTCATCAAGAGCCGTTACATTGTGGACAACATCATTGCCATCTAGGAAGGCATAGACTGGGCTAGATGATCCAAACAACAAGCCTTGTTTATCAAAATTGACTTTGAAAAAACTTATGAATTATTGAATGGCCTTTTATCCTAGCCATGCTTCATGATCTAGGTTTCAGGCCTATTTTAAATCAAAACATTCAAATGCTTTTCATAGATGCCTCTATTACCCTCTTTATTAATGGAGTCACCTATAATAAATTTGACCTTTACCATTCCATTCACCAGGGGTGCCCCTTAGCACCAGCTCTTTATGTGCTTGTTGTTAATGGGTTTGGATACTTTCTTAACAAAGCCAAATCCTACAACCTTGTAAAGGTAATTTACCTCCTACCTGATATAGCCAACCTACATGAGGATATGCAATTTCTTAATTTCCATTTTTTAGATGATTCCTTCCTTATCCTCATTGAAGATGAAGGTAACATGGATAATTCCCTTCAATGTCTTGATACCTTCTACCTAGCCTCTGAATCCAACATCTAATGATAGAAAACTTGATGTTACAAGTAGTCATACCTCCCTCTAATTTTGTGGGTAGCTAAGTATGGTTGGACATAGATTTAACATGAAATTTAAAAAAAAATTATTGGCATCCCTTTTGCCTTCAATGCTTTGCCACCTTTGTTGTGGCAATATGTTGTTGACAAAGTTTCTAAGAATTTAGATTACTGGATGACCAAGTCTCCTTCGTTAGTAGAGAAATTTTAAATCTACTCAAAGATTCTTGTGTCTACCCATGTGTACTATTTTTCATGCTGGGTCCTTTCAAAAAAATCTTACTAGAAGTTGGAGAAATTTTTCAGAGATTAAATGTGGTCTAATTCTCCCCAACGTAAAGGTTTCCATCGAGTGACCTAGGAATATTATTGCCTTCCATGTGAAGCTAGAGGGATATGACTTATCGACATTGCTAGACAAGGTTCTTCCTTATGTGTCAAATGGGTTGTGAGGGCCATCAAGGGTTTAAAATCTTGGAAGGTGTTATTTAGATAGTGCATCTTCTCAGGCTTGCCTGAGGGAAAGAAAGCTTGGAAAAGAATTGGCTCTGTAATTTTCTCTTCATCCAATCTCCCATTTAGATCACTGGGTCTTTCATCACCAAAAGCATATGGAAAGCTTAGGAAAAGATCAAGCCATGGCTCCTATGGAATGGTTCTAGTTTTTGTAATGGGCTCTCTTCTAATTCCCACTCTATTTGGTGGTCCCCCATCTTTTCTAAAATGGGGTTCCTTGGGCATAAGTTTCTTGGATGAATGCACTCAAGCTATACTATAGAGGAATCCACACTATCCAAGATATCTTTTGCAAATGCTCTTGTAATTGGATACCTTGGGAGGATATGAAAGCCAAATTTTGCCTGGCCAATACAGACTAAAAATCTTACCAAGAAATCCTCAGTGTTGTCCCCGATTCCATGTTCTAAAAAATCTCAGTCAACTCTATTAGACCATGGTGGAAGGACTAGAAGTGGTTTATGGAAACCCCATTTCATAATTACACTCCATGACTTGGCTATAATTGGCTCACCCCACACTTGTCTATGGTTGACAAGCTTAAAAACCGCTAGGGGTTGCACTTTTCTTTGAAAATATGGAGCTTTTTCTTTAATATTATTTTGGGAGCCTATGTAGATCCCAAGCTTGCCCATTTTTCTTGGTGTATACAATACCAAGGCTTACCTATTGGCAGAAGGTTGGTTCATATTAGAGTCTTATTACCTACTTGTCCCTTTTATAAACATCTTAAGACCCTGCCTCATCTCTTCTAGTATTTTCCCAAAGATCAAAGTGTATGGTCTTGGATCCATGATCTCTTCAGGGCCTTCCATCCTGATTTCTTCACATGACAACACCTCCTCCTAAGGGAGAAGTCCACAATGCCCATCACAGTACCTCAAGTCTAACATACTTTTAGAGTGGAAATTCTCTTCTAGATTTAGAAAGAAAGAAATAATTCTATGTTCAATCATGTTTCTTATGATTTTAGTATTTTTTATTTACAAAAATCATCCATTATCTTCAATGTTCTTTTGTCGATACAAGTCCAAGCCAACAAAGTGGCCATGGAGCTTGGGTATCTTTAGGACCTCCTATCTCATTAGGGAGATACTCCTTGTATTATGGCTCATGTTTCTCCCTCTTAGATTTGATGATAGAGTTCTTTAGCCACCTTATGGTGGACATTTCCAAAGCCGCTACAGGCGTCTCTCTCATAGAGGTACCCCATACTAGTGTGCCTCCTCCCTAGGGTAGTAACAAGGGTGGTAGCCACTACCTCCTTCCTCTATTAGGTTATACTATTGGAGCACTCCTCCTCAATGCATAGATGCTTAGGAGGTGCCAACTAGAGGCTATGATGACATGCTAGACAAGATTCCTAGGGTTTTGCTACCTATATGACCCACTTTAACACATGTAGAAGATGAAATAGACATAGTTTAAGATACTGGTTTAGAACCTATTCTAGATGGTAATGACTTGCCAATTTCTAGCTAGGGTTTGGGTGATATGGATCCTCTACCTTTGGGCCTTGCTCTATGTACTTAAAAGTGTTTTCTTATGACTTTTATTTTTTGAAGTGCCTCTAGGCATTGCTTGGATTTAATACTTTTGGTACTTTGCTCCTAGGCTATACCTAGTGTTGTGGCATGCTCTCATACTGCCTTATTGATCTGTGAATTATTTGTATATTTCTATTTTGTTAATATATCGATATATTTCATAAAAAAAATTAAAGTATTTTTATTTATTTATTTGTTTGCTTTTACTATTTGATAGGTTAAATATGCAAAGTTTTAGAAGGCTCTTGCAACTACCAAATTTAATAAAAGAATAACAATAATTTAATATAAACATAACAAAAAGTAAGTCCTTATGGCTATTTAATAAGAAGAGTCATCAACCAATTATCTTCCAACCTTTCATTAAAATAGGACAAGACACTAGATAAAAACTAAAAAGAAAACATAAAGAGTAACTAGATGAGTCCTTAGTGTTGGCATATTCCATGAGTGTTACTCATTCAATTTTGTCTTTTTGATTCTTTAGCTTATCTTTCATGATTCTACCCCTAGTTCATTTATTCATGCCTTCAACATGGCCATTTTGATATTTTTTAAGTGGGGTTGTGGTACCCTTGTCCATAGGAGTTGTCTTATCTTTCTTAACCTTCATAACAACTTTAATCTTCCCAATATGAGTATTGTTTTTAGGAGGGGATTTAGTAAAAGCAAAGTTTTTAACCCTCGATTTTTTTAAAAAAAATTTCATGGGGGTCATGGATTTTACTCCTTCAACCAATTTTCCTCCTTTACTGATTTCAAGGTTATCCAAGGCCATTATGAAATATGCATGTCAACTTTCATTGTGTTTCATTCCTCCATCAATGTGACCATTGAATGACCCAAATCTTGTAGTTTGTAATCAAATATTTTAGGTTCTTATTGTAAACCATGAGGAGGTCTCTTTAGTCTCATTTTTCCTTCTTCTTCTTTCCTACAATTGCCTTTAAGGGCTAGGTTTCAATGTCAGGTTTGGTTTTCTTCCTCCTGATGACTAGGGGATTTTAGGTTTTACGTTTTACTTTCTTGGTCTCAATCTTATCTTGTTCAATCCAAATATTAGTAGAAAGGGAGGCTATCATAGATTTTTGGATGTTTTGGGTTTACCCATCCTATCCTTATCTATATTACCTAGGTATTCCTCTAGGCTTCCTTCCCTACCACTCAAAACCATTTTCATCTCAATCCCACGTAAAAATTCCCTCTCCTAACTAGGAAGAAGATCAAGCCCTGGTGGATGAGATCATTTGTCAGGTTTGCTTGGAAAGGTAAAATCATGCTTTTAAGGGATTTGTATAAGAAGTAAGGGAGACTGATTCTATGTCCCCTTAATTGATATTACAAAAAGAAGTGATGAGAAAATATAATAGTAAACTTACCTTCTATTGTGACAAATTTCATGATCTAAAGGCACACATCGGGCCACTACCTTGTTAAGCTTAGCATTGTGAATTATTTCTTATCTTTTTTTATGACAACATACATTTTGAAGAATGTATGTATTAGTTCTTATTTTTTATATTTATACTTGAAGGTTTTTATACCTTTACAACTCATTCCCATTGCTTCCCCAATCAATTCTTCTATGATGTCTATCTTCATCCCTTGCATATGTACCATGCATTGATTCTAGCGAAGGGTGAAGTCCTTGAACACCTTGTCATTGTGCCCTACAATTCACAATATATATTTAGAGAGTCTTTGTTTCTATAATTTACTCCATACTATGGGATTGATTTTAACTTATGCACATGAAATAGGCTCTAACCTATCTCTCTCCTTGCCCATGATGACTTTCCCTTTCTTATGCAAGTTCCAAAATGGATTATAAAGTTTCAAAAACCTTATAGAGTTTGCTCAAGATTCAAGGATGAAAATACTATAATTATTGGCATACTTCATTTGGCTAACACAAACTACCAATTCCTTCCCATAGATTACGTAATCATTAGGCAAGGTGGTAAATATATCATACTTAATTAAAATGAAAACTCCCTCATGTGACCAAATCCCACACTACTTAATTGATAATTTTTGAATCATTATAAAGAAAATCAGTTGATGGGTAAGAGGGGGAAGTTATGAGTCTCATGCCATACAAAAACTTAATTATTACTGACCCCTAAGTTGCCAATCCCATCCCCAACCAAGTTACCCTCCCTATAGATGTGCCCAATGGTGAGTTTGTTGAAAATGTTAAGGAGAGCCTTGGTATCCTCAATCACTTGTTTATTAGTCTAGGAAGAAGTCACTTTACTTAAGAGGGCATTCATGATGTTGAGGGAGTTGCTTTCAATGACAATCTCATTGATCTTAGATTGTAGTGTTATTATAATTTTTTATTTTTTAATTAAAATATTAAAAAATATATTCTAAAAATAAATAAAATTGTTTATCTTGACGGATGGAGTGACATGCATTTTACCATTATTTATATTAACTAAATTATAATTATTTTTTGGGTAATGAATACCCTTCAATCTTTAACACTAAAAAAAATCTATTATTCATACATTTGATACACATGATCCCAATTATTCATACACATAATACCAACAAATATTGTGTCAACCATTACATTAGTTAGGTTTACATTAGTGATAAATTGTGTCAACCTAACTAAAATGAGTTAAAAAAAACTTTTTATTGAGAAGGGAGCTCTACTTGCCTTGTGGGCATACTAATCTTCCATGCTAGGAACTATAGATTTCACTTTTCAATTACTTATTTTTCTTTCAACCAATGAAAATGATTAAAATACACATAACATTAAAAATTATAAAATTTTACCTATTCCATAGGTGTTATTTAGGTATATTCCTTTATAATGAATGCAATACTAACATGTGTCTCCTACAGTAATGTAACTTTAAATGTTCCTCATTCTATAACTATAAAAATATAGTTAAAATTGGACAACTCATAAATTCATCAATTGTAATATCAATAATTAAAGTGTATAATGTTTTTAATTATTCCCTAGAACCTTTCAACTTTATGATTCTTATTAGTCCTTGCCATGCTAGCGTACTATAAGTGTTATTTGAACATATTCATTTAAAGTAAATTCAATATTAAAATATGTCTCCTACAATAATCAAATTTAAATGCTCATCATTTTATGGCTTAAAAAATGGAGTTAAATTGGACAACTCATAAATTGTTCAATTATAACATCAATACTTAATGTGTGTAATTTTTTTAATTATTCCCTAAAATCTTTCTAAGTTTATGACTCTTATTAATCATAAAAATCTAAATGTCTATAATTTTAATATAAATAATTGAATGTATATTACTCATTTCAACATAAATTAATTATTTGAACAATTCAATTATTTATAATATAATAAAAATAATTCATTAATTTAAATTTTAAATTTTAACAACCATATACTAATGAAAATAACTTTAAGTTATATCATAAAAATCTGAATCATAAAAATATTACAAATTTATTAATTAAAATCTATAAAATATCAATATCTCTTTGTAATTGTATATCTTGGTGGTATTCTTGCTTTCATGGTGAATGTATTGGAATTTTGTGGTATAGGGAAATTCAAAAATTGTTTCTAATTAATATATCATCTTCTATTTTATATTTTTTTAACTACAAAAGGGAAAAATTAGTGATTTTATGTTTTTTTGGCTTAATTGAAAGTTGGTTATAAAAATAATCCATATTTTATATCTTCTTGTGCTCTTACTTTTTATATTTGATACGTGAATAACAGGTTTAGGGAGAACTTGCAACCAATACAAGAGATATATCAATAAAACTCTAAATGGATGCCTCAATAGGTAGCCCATGTAAAACAAAATAACTAATAGGCAAAAACACCCTACCACCAGTAAAGACCAAATAAGAAACAAAGGGATTTCTACCAAAAGTCTACTTTTACAAAACTTCTTCACAACAATAGTAAGACAAAAACCCTCCCAAGAGGGCCATGTGGGACCAAAGAGCACACAAGTAGGACAACATATCTAGGAAGTCATTGTTCACACCCTAACACCATCATCTGTAAAATCTCTATAAAATTCACATCCTACTTTCTATAGAACTTTTACATTACCCCCCCTAAATGGAAGGACATACTGGACTAAGGGATTTTGCCATTTTTCTTCCTCTATATTATTATCCACTTCCACTTGTCTTCCATAGATTTTGTGGCTAATGGTATTAAAATTTTAAAATATTCAAAGGGTTGAGATTTGTTTTCCATTAAAGCCACATCTAATAGCTCTACCCTTTGTGTTTTAATTTGTAGATCAATGCTCCTAGCAAAATTTGGAATATGGATTTCCAATTCTGAGTCTGCCCCCTCATGTATAAAGTTGATGGGTTTATCTTAGATTTAACCTTTATGTTGGGAGAGTCAGGATGGCCATCATTTATAGTGGGAGGCTCAGGTTCATTTAAAGACAAGTTTGAATTATAACTTTCAGATTCATGGGTGTTCATAGTGAACTAGGTAGGGAAAAAGTGTGACCACCAAAAGTTCCTTATTTTTTTTTTATGTTTTCATAGTTTATAGTCAAATTACATGTGTTAAATTAGTTTTGGTAGTGAAATAATATGGATTCCTAGTCAAGGGGTTGGGACCATGAGTGGTCACCTAATTATAGGACAATTTTTTTATGTAGATCTTTTAAAGTGTAAATATTGACAAATATTTTGGGAAAGATGGTGTGAGATAAATAAGAAGTGTCTCAGTATGTTTTCAAGAATTTACCTAGGGAGTTTACTATGGCCTCAAATCTAGTTTAGATTATAACTAGAAAGGAAGTTATGGTAGGTGAATCTAGATAGATTTTTCATTCAGAAGTTCAATAAAGGGTTCAAAGAAAGGGGACTAGGGTTTGATGATTAAAGGGTGGAGTTTCAAACTCTAGAACCTACATTGGATCAATTACTTTTCCATACTATATTAAAAAAAGAATAATAAAGATCTCTTTTCATAGGGATAAATATCAATCCTACCTTGAAAGATTGGTTGCCAGTCTTCTAAGATCCAAGAATGGAGGTATTGGAGTTTTGGCTAAAGATTCACAAATCTAAAAGTAATTCAATTAGATGTGAATAATTAGAAATGGGTGAGCACTTTCTTAGTGTCCTCCTCATCTAAGGTCAACATTGTGGTAAAAGGAGCGGGATTGGGGGCCTTGGTGTCAAATCTAGGCATTAGCTTGAAGGCCACCTCAAAAAAATATTGTCTTTTATTTTAATCAAACCATATATTCTAACTTGTTAAAGTAAAAATGTTTTTATATTTGGGGAATAAAATATGGTTTTGGCATCACCAAAATAGGGGAACTTGTGTTTAGAATAGGGGGTTCTTCACTAATGCAGAAAAAAGGCCAAACCTCTAGAGGCCATAATGTTTGAATCATAGCTCTATTTGAACTCTTCCATGCAACAAAATGAACATCTCAAAAATTTAATTTCTTTCTTAAAACATGATTTCCACCTAGAGTTATTTTTGATATTTTTAAAAGGCCATATCTGACCATCTAAGGGTTTCAAATTATTGTTTAATGATTTTTTTGATAATTTTCTATTTTTAAAATTGTACATTTTTAGGATTGGATGTCAACTTCATTTGAATTTCATCTCATAGGATAATTTTAGTGTTTAGAGTATTTCATGATATTTTTAGATCTATGAGTGCTTACATGTAAAACTTAATAAAAATAGTAGTTGCTAAAAATAGATTTTTTTTAGATTTTAGTTTTCTAAAATTTTTGCATGCCAAATGTAATTTTGAGTTGAGGATTATTTAAGCAAATTTTGGTTACATAAATAAATTTTGAGTATTGTTTTAGATTTTAGCCTGCTGGTAATTTTATTATCTTGATAGTTTTCAATTTCACTATCTAATATTAGAGCACAGTTGAATCTTGGAAGAGTATGAAATGGTGAGAGGATGAGGAGGTATTGTTTAGATTAATTAGAGTATAAAATAGATGTAGAGTCAAGTGAGATAATTAAAGAGGTTATCATTAATCATAGAATAATATAAGGTAGTGATGAAGCTAAGAAAGACATAGATCATGATGAATAAATTCAGCAAGAAGAATAACAACAAGATCAGCCACCATCAATGGAAGATAGGATGGTTCAAGATTTATAAGGAATAAATAAAGAAATAAAATTTGATGTTATAAATTATTAAGTTATTTTAAAACAATAGGATTTGATAGATTCTTCGAGTGGAAGACTATGAGAGAAGATAAGAAGCTAAAGTTTGCATGCACAAAACTGAAAGGTCATGCATTAATGTGGTGGGAGCACCTAAAAAAGGATAGATATAGAAAATGTAAAGAGAAGATTAATTCATGGAAATATATGGAGAATAATCTAAGGGAGAAATTTCTTCCTATGGACTACGTACAAACCCTATACAAAAGATTTCAGAATTAGAGGCAAAAAGATCATAGTATTCAAGAGTGTATAGATGAGTTTTATAAGATTTATATATGAATGGAGCATGATGAAACATAAGAGGAGATGTAAGTAAGGTATGTAAATGGTTTGAAATTTACTATTCAAGATGAATTAAGCATGCATAGAATAATGTTCATGGAGGAAGCTTGTCAATTAGCTTTGAAGGTAGAATAAAAACAAAATAGATAAAATTTTAGAATAATGTCTATTGGTCCAAGAAGAAGTGGATATCTTACAATAAGGGGATCAGGTGGGTTTAATACCACTAGATGTGGGTTTAATACCAATAAAAATGAATATCATGTGGTGAAAAAAGGCAAGATGAGAATATGTAAGGATTTTAATACCAAAAAAGAAGAAGAGGGTTTTAAAAAGTATAAGGTTATGATGGTTTATGAATCAGAGTAGATATTATATTTGTTATTGATGTGGAGAAGAAGGAAACATATCATTTGAGTGTCCACACTATCAATATCAAGAAAGGAGGCAAGAAGATCACCCAAGAGTGAATCTAGTTGAAGCTAAGATAGAAGATCAAAACATAGAAATTACACCTACAAATGTTGTAGAGAATCTCATTATGAAATGAATAATGATCTCTTTAATCAAGGAACAAGTACAGAATAAAGAAGGTGGTGATGCATCGATGTGATCAAATATTTTTTAAGAAAGATGTACTTCAGGTGGAAATGTATGAAAAGTAATTATAATTATGGTAGTTGTGAAAATATGGTTTTTAAATAAATGATAGAGAAACTAAATTTTCAATGTGAAAAGCATCCTAATCCTTTTCAGATTTCACGGTTTAAGAAAGGGAATGAAGTTACAGTAGATAAAAGGTGTTTAATAATTTTTTCTACAGGAAAAACTTATAATGAGGAAATATGGTGTGATGTTATTTCAATGGATACATGCCATTTGTTATTGGGAAGACTATGGAAATTTGATAGAAAATAATTCATGATGGAGAAAATAACACATACACTTTTTGGAAAGGTGGTACAAAGATAGTTTTGTTACCTCTTAAAGAGGAAGAGAAGGTAGAAAGCACACTCTCTACTAAAGAATTTATCCAAGATACGAAAGTGTCACGTTGTTATGTATTAGTACTAAATAATAAAGACACAAAAATAATTCAAATACAAATAGAAGGAAAAAGAGTCTTGAAAGAATATGTGGATATTTTTCTTGATGAGTTATCAGATGGTTTACCACTGAAGAGAGATATTCAACATCACATTGAAAGGATTCTAGGATCAACTCTACCCAATCAAGCAATTTATAAGATGACTTGGTACAACATGCATAATTAAATAAATAGGTTACTAAATTATTAAAAAGAAGGTTCTAAGGGAGAGTATGAGTCCATGTGCAACACCAGCACTACTAACTCCAAATAAATATTGACGATGGAGAATAAATGTGGATAGTAGAGCAATTAATAAATCATAATAAAGTATAGATTTCTTTTTATATGATATGATGGATGTGCTTGTAGGAGTAAAATATTTTACCAAGATTGATCTAAGGAGTGTTTATTTTCATATTCAAATTCATGAATGAGATGAGTGGAAAAGTGCATTCAAGACTAGGGATGGCTTATATAAGTGGATGGTGATGCCCTTCAAATTATCTTATGTACCTAGCACATTTATGAGGACGATGAATAAAATTATATGAGAATATATTGGTAAGTTTATGTTTATTTATTTTGATGATATTTTTATATTTAGTAAGACTAAATAAGAACACTTACAACATTTGAGAATGGTACTAGATTTGTTAAGGAAGGAGAAGTTGTATGCAAATTTGAAGAAGTGTAGGTATATGCAGAATAATTTGATATTTTTGTGATTTATAATTTGAGTAGATGGTGTGAGAATGGATAATGAAAATATAAAGGTAATTGTTGAGTGGGCTATTCCAAAAATAATTATAGAGGTAAGAATTTTCCATGGTTTAACAACTTTTTATATAAAATTTTATTAAAAAATTTAGTACTATTGTCACACCAATAATATATTGCATGAGAGGGAAGTAATTTGCATGGACCAGAGAAACTATATAAATCTTTGAATTTTTAAAGAAGAAGATTACAAAAATACTAATTTTAGCATTACCTAATTTTAATGAAATGTTTAAATTTGATTGTGATGCTTCATTTGTGGTAATTGGTGCTGTGCTAAGTCGAGAAAGAAAGCCAATATCATAATGCACTAAAAAATTGAATGAGGTGAGGAAAAAGTATTCCACTTATGATTTTGAACTTTATGAAATTATACAAGTATTAAGACATTAGAGGCATTAGCTGGTGCCTAAAGTGTTTATCCTGGTTTAAAGTATGTGAATACACAAAAAAAGTTGAATAGTAGGCATGTAAATTGGGTTTCTTTTTTGTAAGGGTATACTTTTGTGTTGAAACATAAATAAGGAATATAGAATTAGGTAGCTGATGCATTGAGTAGGAAATTATAACTATTAGCTACTATGGTGAGTGGAGTAGTTAGATTTGAAGCTATCAAAAAATTATATGATATTAATCCATATTTTGGTAAGATAGTTGAGCAGTGCAAGAATCCATTAAAAGGTTGGAAATATACTATTCATGATGAGTATCTTATACAATAAGGTTATCTCTTTAAAAGTAAATAATTATGCATTCCAGTTGGGTATCTACAATACAATATAATAAGAGAATTACATAGTGGTAGTTTGACTAGACATTTTGGTAATGCAGAGACAATAGCTTTGGTGGAGGAAAAGTATTTTTGGCTAAAGATGAAGAGAGATTTGATAAGGTATGTTTCTAGGTGTAGTATATCTTATGTGTATAAATGACATTCATAAAATACTAGACTATAAATACCATTATCAGTTCCATGGATAGATTTGGGTATGGATTTTGTGTTGGGATTACCAAACACATAAAGATGTAATGATTCATTTTTTTTTTAGATATATATTTTTAAAATAGTTCATTTCATTGTATGTAATAAAAGCAATAATGCCACTAGAGTTATATAATTATTTTTTAAAGATATTGTGAGATTTCATGGTGTTCCAAAAACTATTACTTCAAATAGGGACACAAAATTTCTAAGTAATTTTTTGAGGACTTTGTAAGATAATATGGGTATTGAGCTAAAATTTAGTAGTGCTTATCACCCAAAAATAGATGGATAGACTAAAGCTATGAATAGGATCTCTAAAAATTTGTTGAGATGCATAATGGGAGAGAAGCCCAAGCAATAGGACTTCGCTTTAATGCAAGATGAGTTTACATATAACAGTTCAGTGAATAAATCAATAAGAAAGTTGTTATTTCAAATTGTTTATGGGATAAATCCTATACATGTTTTAGATTTGGAATAATTAACAATTTTAGATTAAGTTAGTGATGATGTAGAAGCATTTGCAGAGACATGTAACAATTACAAAGAGTAAGAAGAAAGTTTAAAGAAAGTAATGAGAAATATAAAGCATCAACAAATGTTAGAAGAAGATCCAAGGTATTTGAATAAGGAGATTTGGTAATGGTTTACTTGAAGAAATAAATATTTCCAAAAGACACACACAATAAGTTGAAGTACAAGAAAATTGGGCCATGTAGAATTGTGAAGAAAATCAATGACAATGATTGTGACATTAGTTTAACACATAATTTTTGTATCTTCATAGTATTTAATGTTTAATATTTATATGAAATCAATGGAGAAGATGATGAAGGTGATGAAGATGAAGAAGTAGATTGGCAGAAATAGGTTCCAAATAAGAAGAAGAAAAACATGGTGCCGGTTTTGGATATGAAGACAATGAGCACAAGGCATGGGAATTATAACAAGTATTTGGTGTAGTGGGAAGGATTGTAGCAAGAAAGTAACACTTAGATTATATAATTGGAGTTGAAGAAGATTGACATAGAAAAATGGAAGTAATACAATCAAGGCAATTCGAAGGAGTCGAGATGTTTCCAACCAAAGGATAATGATGCAAAAAAATTAGGCCAAACTTATGGAGGCCATAACTTTTGTCTTGCATCTCCATTTGAGTTCTTCCAAGTGCCAAATCAACCATTTAAAAATTTATTTTCTTCCCTAAGCCACATTTTTACTTAGAGATATTTTTAATAATTTTTTAGAGGCCATATGTGATCATCTAAGGGTCTAAAATTACCATTTAATTATTTTTTAAAGAATTTTCTATTTTTAGAAATTGTATTTTTTTAGGACCAAATATCAAATTCAGTTGATTTCATCTCATAGTCTAATTTTATTGATTAGATTATTTTGAGAGATTTTTAGAGTTGCACATGCTTGCATGCAAAACTTACTAAAAATAATGAAACTAAAAATATAAGTTTTTTTAGGTTTTAGCTTTTTTTGAAATTTTGCATGTCAAATATAATTTTTAGTTGATGCTTATTTAAGCATGGTTTGGTTTGTAATTAATTTAAGGTAATAAATATTAATCAATTATGTGTATTATTTTAGATCTTGGCCTATTGGTAATTTTATTGTCTTGATAGTTTTCAATTTTGTTACTCACTGCTAGTGATCCATCCTTTACTAAGCACGAGGATGGGTTTCCTGGGTAAGTGACACCTATTTTTTCCATTGACAAAATACTGTGTACCCCCTAATCAACAATAGATGGAGAATTAGGTAGAGTAGCTGAGATCACATCCTATCTCTGTAAGCTGGATTTTTCATTCATGTTTATAATGGCATTTATGGATACAACATATAGAAAATTTATAATTTATATATGTACCATTATGTGGTAATCTTGAAATATTTAGTGTATTTTTTTTGGTAAAACTCTCTAATGCAATCTTAGATGCAAAATGTGGTAACATAGGAAAGGAACTCAAATTGTTTGAAAGAATACAACATTCATATCTCAATTCATTCTGAGAAGCATCTACTTTAGTTACTATAATGAAATCCCCTAATGATAAGATCATTTATTATTCATAAAAAAAAAAATTAACATATATTTTTCATACTTTACATCAATGGATCCATATTTTGTTGAGACATTTTCTAAAACAAAAATCAAACATCGTGTGTATGCTACCATATTTTGCATACATCTTTATCTCGGTGTTTGTGTCTATAAAATGAATTCAACATACCTAATTTTAATTAGTATTTTATGGATGTAAATAACCATATGTAGTTAACTTGATATATGCAAATACCCTTTATTATAATCTATGTTGCAAAATACAATAACATAGAAAAGGAACTTGAATTGTTTGATAAATTACAAAATTCATATGTCTATTCATTTAGGCAAACATATAATGAAGTCACTAACATGTGATACCATAATTATAAGGTCATTTAGTCTTTATAAAATAAAATAAAATTTTCTATTTCCATCATTATAGTCCATATGACCACATTTCATTGAGATATTTTATCAAATAGTTCAACTACCTTATGTATGTTTCCATATTTTGCATATAGGTCTATCATGTGGTCCTTAAAGCTATGACAAAAGGAAAATAAATATCATTGATTATTATTTGATGAATATGTACATACTCTACACTAACAACCTTGAAGTATTTAAAGTACTTATTTTCTAAAGCAATCTTAGAAAATTTAAAAATTGTGATAACAGAGAAAAAGAACATGAATTGTTACTAACTAATGTAATGATTATAGATATTTGAAGCATGGTTATATAAAATATGAAAAATATTATTAATTCGCAAGTGCCCAAAAAGTATTTTTGGCTCTCTCAAAGCATTCGATAACCAAATGTTCTCTTAAAAAGCTTCTACAATGCATAAAATGTTAAACAAAAAAAAAAAGACTAAAAACCATTTTCCATTAAGGTCATATCCTCTAATGCTAAGATACTAACTTATTGATATATAATGATAATATATTTGTATCTTCATAATAAAAACTAAATTTATTAAATCCATCAATTTAGTTCACGCGATCACATTTGGCTGAGATAGTTTTCCAAACATTTCACATACATTATGTATGTTTTCACATTTTGCGTACATGCCTTTCATTGTATTTAAAATAATTTTTTTCGTTATAGGATTTATTAAGGTATGATCTGTATGAATTCAATAGAATGAATATTTTTAGAGAATCCTTGTAAAATCTAGTCCTTGTGACCACATTTTTTTCAAGAGATTTTGCTAGACAATTCCCATGCCTTATATATGTTACCACATATTGTCAAATAGATCATGTACCTTATATATGTTTCAAAATTTTACATAAATATTTATCATGTGGTGTTTAAAAATACATCATATGATAAATATCTACTTTTGATTATGCTTCAATCAATATATATACATACACATATTCAGAAACCTTACAACATTGAAAGCACAAATGCTCTAATACAAATTAAATTACAAAATAATGGTAACATAAAGCAAGAAATTGAATTTTTACAAAATAATAGAATGATTGAAAAACATATGAATAATTTATATAAAAATAATGAAATATATTATTACATTATCATGTGCCCTTATAAAAATTCTTTTGGTCTAATCAAAACATTCCCTAACAAAATATTCCATAACAAAGATTTTCTATAACATGTATGCCATTTAACTTTAAAAAAAAAATTAAAATGTAACATTTGTTCATCTCAGATTAATGGATTTAATTCTAAGATATTAACATATCGAACTATAAGGATAAGATATTTTTATCTTCATATACAATACAACTAAGTGTCATAAAGCAAGAAATTGATTTTTTACAAAATAATAAAATGATTGCAAAACATATGAAGAATTTATATAAAAATGATGAAATATATCATTACATTATCATGTGCCCTTATTAAAATTCTTTTGGTCTAATCAAAACATTCCCTAAAAAAAAGTTCCATAACAAAGATTTTATATAACATGTATGCCCTTTAACTTAAAAAAATAAAATGTAACACTTGTTCATCTTAGATCAATGGATTTAATGCTAAGATATTAACATATCAAACTATAAGGATAAGATATTTTTATCTTCATAAAACAAAACTAAATGTCATAAGTATATCATTGCAATTCATTTGATCACATTTCATTAAGATATTTTTAAAAAATAGTTTATATTTATTGCAGATGCCATCATATTTTTTTTTACATTCCTATCATGGAATGTAAAATCCATTTTATATTTATAAAATTGGTTAAGATATTTTTACATAGTAATTAATTAGTTAGAATATTATGAGAGGATCCTTGTAAAATTCATTTTTTTAACATCCTACAATCACTGTAGTTCATGTGATCACATGTTTTTAAGATATTTTTTCAACCAATTCTCATTTCTTGTGTTTACATCAAAATTTTCATACATTTCTATTATGGTGTATGCAATGTATAAAATATATGAAAATATTTTCTTTTGATTATGATTTAATAGACATAAATACTCTTATATAAGTGCCTTAGAATATTTAAGGTACGAAACCTATAATATAATCTCAATTGCAAAATGTGACAATAATATAAATTTCAAAAAGAATTGTTACAAACTAATGAAATGATTAAAATAGATGTGAATAATAAATATCTAATAAAGATGAAAGATTTTAATATTTATATTAAACATATAGACTAAAAACTAAAATACTTTATAGTTGAGTTAAATCATTCCCTAACAAAGTTTTTACAATACATAATATTTACAGAAACTAAATCAAAGACCAAATAAAACTCCATTTCTAAGATTTTTTATTTAAGCTTTGAGACCATTATTTCAAGTGAAAAGAATCGAGGTCAAAGAGTTTTTCCGATGTGAAAAACCCATTATATGACTTTGAAAAGGTCTAAAAAAACATTTATTATGCCAATACAAGTCATTATTACATGGTAGGCTCTATGTTTGAGTTGCTTAAAGAAGTTTAAATTGAATTTAATCCTCTCTATCTCCTTTCGTGGTAAGCATGCTATTGTTTAGTGCTAGTGCTGAAATATGGGTTAAACTGAAGCAATACGACTTTCTACATTCCACTTCATTCTTTACATTCCGTACAATTCTTCATGGTGTCATTTTGTTAGGGCGTTAAACTTACACTGAAATAAATCCATTTCGTTTTATTTTTTATAATTTAGTTTTTATTTAAAGATATTTAAATAAATCAGAGAATAACATTTGTGGTGTATACTACTCTACATGAATAAAGCCTACCTTAAAATGAATTTATTCTTTCTTTCTTCTTAGAGTCTTGTTTGTATTGTTTGGTTATTTATATACACGAGAGAATAACATAAATGGTGGATATTACTCTACATAAACATAAAGCATCTCTAAGGCCTAAAAAATTTCATTTAAAATCTAAACTACATGATAACCATTTTAAATTTCACTAATTTCAAGTAAAGAGCTACTACTTTCATGTTGACTGGTGTTTAATGCACTCAATTTACATAAATTAATGTTAAATATGTAGATTCATTAACATTAGTCAATGCCAATGCACATGGTCTTTCTAAGATTGTGTTTTTGAAATATTTTGAATTTTGATGTACTCATTGTTCAAGATTTGAAGGTAAAACATGTTTCAAATACAATTAAACATGTTTCAAATACAATTAAACATAGAGTCATTTTAAGATAAATCAAATTGTGTTTGTGTAGTAATTTGAATTTTGATGTATTCATTTTTTAAGATTTGAAGTTAAAACATGTTTCAGACATAATTATGTATGATCATTTTAAGATATAATAGATTGTGTTTTTAAAATATTTTAATTTTAATTTTTTTTGATGAAATATATTTACATATAAATAAATAAAAATCAATATACAAATAATTTTTAAAAAAATAGAGATATAGAAGTATGCCATGAAGTCACACTAGGCACAACCTATGAAATAAAAATAAAAGCACCATAAACTACTAGGCCCTGCTTAGGAACAAATCATAATGTCATCAAAATAAAAAATATCAAGTAACTAAATCAAGGTTGAAAGGTAGAGGATCCATATCATCAAGGCCCCAACCCGAGCTTGGCAAGTCATTACCATATCGAATTAGCTCCCAGCCAGTAGCTTGAATAGTGCCCTTGTCATTTTCTTTTTCCTATGTCTAAGTAGGCAAAATGGCCAAAGACAAACTTGTGAAACTTATCCATCACATCTGATGTACCTTTAGATGGTGCCCCTCAAGCATCTGAGTGTAGAGGAGGAGGAGGATCATCCCAACCATCCTACCTAGTAGGAGAAGGAGGTAGAGGCTACCACACTCATTGTTGTAATAGTGGTGCCAAGATTAGCTGTAACAATACCCACCACCAGGAAATAAGGAAATATTGTCCTCTAGTCTATGTTCCTTAGGCAGAGATGGTAGACCCTAAACCATAGCACAAGGAGGATATCCCCAATGGGAGAGGAGATCCTGAAGGTGACCAAGATCAATGGAAACTTTTTTGGCTGACACTTGAATCTACAAGAGAACATTTGAGATGATAGAAGACTTGCTCAAAGCATAAATGTTACAATTTGAAGAAGTATTATAAAAAACAACATTTTTTTCTTTCTTTCCAAAGCCAAAAGAGAGTTTCCACTCTGAAAGTATGCTAGACTTAGGAGTATTTAAAAGGAAATACAATTTTATCTCAAAGGAGGTTATATTCTAAATAAAAAATTCAGGTTGAAAAGGCCTGAAGAGGTTATGAATCCATGTCTAGACCCTTTGAGCTTTAGAATAGTGCTAGAAAATATGAGGGAACATCTCCAAGTTTCCATAAAAAGGCCAAGTGGGGAGCGAAACACCTAATTGGATGAGCCTTCTACCAATAAGTAAGCCTTGATATAGCATACACCAAGCAAGATGAGGTAGGTTGGGCTCTATGCAAGCCCCCCAAATAATGCTAAAGTAGAATCCCCACTTACAAAAGTGCAAACTACAACTATAATTGAGCTTGTCTACCATAGTCAAGTGTGGGTTGAGCCATCCATATCCAAGCCAAGGGGTGTAGTTTCCGAATAGAGTTTCAACATGTCAATTCTAGTCCTTCCACCAAGGATGAGTGTAATGAACATATATTTTGTGGAGCATGGTAGGAATCACAACATTAATTATCTCCTAGTAGGATTCTTGATCAAAATTAGCTAATCAAAATTTGGTTTTCACCTCTTCCTAGAATAGCCAAGAGCAACATCATCTGCAGTAAATATCTTGGATAGTATGAATGCCTCTACAAAACAACTTTAGAACATTGATCCAAGGACCTCAACCAGGGGAATTTCATTAAAATTAATAATACGTGACCACCATTGTAAGTGGGTGTTAATAGACATCCTATATCAGAACCTTAAGCCATTCCATAAAAGCCATAGTTTGATCTTTTCCCATGTCTTTTAGATGATTTTCACCAAAAAGGACCCTGTGATTTGGATGAGAGATTTAATGATAATAAAATTGGAGAACTCATGCCCTTTCTAGGCTTTCTTTCTCTTAGGCAGGCCTAAAGAGGTGCAATGTTGGAAAAACACCTTCCAATTTTCTTTTCCCTCAGTGGCCCTCAAAATCCATTTGGCACATAAGGTAAATCCTTATCAAGTTATGTCAATGAGTCCCATACCTCCATCACCCAGCATGAGGTAGTAGTATTCACAAGCCACTCTATGAAATCTATTACCATAAGAAGAATTGGCCCAAAGAAAGTCCCTAAATAATTTTTATAGCTTCTGGTAACACTTCTTATAAGGCACCCAACATGAAGAGTAGTACACATGGGTGGTCACAATTAATTTTGAGTAGATTTAAAATTTTCTTTCTAAAGATAGGGGCTTGGTCACCCAATATTCTAGTTTCTTAGCAACTTTATCAACAATATATTACCACAATAAGGGTGGAAAATAATCAAAAGCAAAGGGGATGCAAAGAAATTTGAATATTTCATCATGTCAAATCCATGCCTAACCATATTTATTAGCCCACACTAGTGGAGAGAGGTCTAATTGCCTATAACAATGATTTTTTTGCCATTGGATGCTAGAGCTAGATGCCAGATAGAAGGTGTTGAGATACTACAAGGCATTGTCCACATTGGCCTCATCCTCAATGAGAATAAGGAAATAATCATCCAAAAAGTGACCATTATGCAATTGCATATCTTCTTGTGTATTTTATACATCTAAAGGGAGGTAAATTACCTTAACAAGGCCCCTAGCTTGGGCATTGCTTAGAAGATATCTAAAACCCTCAGCTACAAACATATACAAGGTGGGAGCCAATGGGTACCCTTAGTGAATAAAATGAAACACACCAAATTGCTCAAAGATGACTCCATTAATAGAGAGCATGATTGAGGCATTTGAAAAAATCATTTAGATGGTTTGAATGAAGTTGAGCGTGAAGCCCAAGGCTTTAAGAATGGTCAGAATAAATGGCTACTTGATGCGGTCATAATATTTTTCAAGTTTTAATGAACATAGCTTATTGTTTATACCTTCTATCCTAGTTCATACCTTCCCATACTATTATAATGTTATCGAATATATATCAAATTTTGATGGACCCTGTTTGTTTAGGGTGAATGATGTGAGGCAACAAATTTCACAACTAGAGCACTAGAGCCTTGGAAATAATTGTATGCTTTAGGAGGGTATTGGGCCACCAATTATATATCAACTTAGGATCCCCATGCTTAGATATGAATTTAATGTTTCCTTTATTTATATTATTTCTTTGAGAATGAGAGAAAAAGGCCTCTTTATAAACAATATGCAAATCACTACCCACAAGATCTCAAAGGGTTCTATAGAATTCACATGGGAAACCATCAATGACTGGATCTTTGTCATTTTACATGTAAGACATCACATCATGCAAATCATAAAAAATGAGGAGCCTATCACAAGCTACCCGTTGGGAAGGAGTGAGGTTACAAAGCACCACTATGAGACATTGTTGAAGGGCAATTTCACTCTCTAAAGAGGTAGTTTGAGCTTTGAAGACTTGTTGATAGTGACAAATAAAGGATTGAATAATATGCAGGGGTTTTAAGAGTTTTTTTCCAGCCTCAGAGATGACCTAGATTTAGTGCTTCGAGTTTTTGGCTCACAATATTTGAATAAAAATCCTTTGAAGCTTTGTCCCCTATCTTAAGCTAGTGGAGCCTAGCTTTGGCTTGAGCTCCTTGAGCCTTATATTTTATTTCTATATAGTTGAAGGGATAATTTTCCAATGCTAAAGTCGCATGGCTAAGATCTTCAGAAGTAGCAGAGCAAGAGTATCTCTAAATTTTAGCAAGATTGTAATAATAGATTCATTGAAAGTGAGAGGTCCTTTTGATGGCATCATATCACCAATGAATCTAACCATATTCTTGGGATGGATGTGAATCTAAATTCCATACTCTATGAATGTGTGCCACAATGGGCCCATGCTTGAGCAGAGAAGAGTTAAGAAAGAATTGTGTTTTGTGGACTTTGGGTTTCATGAACTACCATGTCACTTGGAACCAAATAGGGAAGTTGTCAGAAAGCTAAAAATCAGATAGCATCTGCATTGAAGGAGAAAACAACTATCAAAAGATAAGTATGGTTGGGTGGAAATCATTACCCTATCTAAGTTATTAAAAATCCAAGTAGGACCTTCTCTGAGTTTACACTAGGTGTACCATACTCTGTTTGCAGGCCAAAAGATTAAATTAGGGTCTTAAAAGCCCCATTTAGTGCACATATAATACTATTACTACCTTTCACCAACTACCTAATCCATTAGAAAGTGGTTCACTTTGTCATCAAGAGATGCCACCATATTAATGTCACCAAATAGTACCCAATGGGCATTAGAGAGATCATCTGTAATCCATCACCATAAATGGGTACACTCAAGAGCATTATTTGCTACATAAATGTTAATAAAACTAAAAGAGTGGATTTCAATACTAAAAAGAGCCCATACTAACCAGTTTGTGGGGTCCATGCTAGATTATAATAAATGCGGCCACCAGCTTGGAGAAATGAATGTGATCACTCCTCCACATCATGCTTCATGATTGCTATGAAAAATAAATAATGATATCATGATAGATGGAATTATTGATGGCCTTCAATAAAAAATCAGTCGCCTTGACTTCTTGCAGAGAAAATTTCTTAGGGAACTTTCTTCTGAAATAATGCACAACAAACTTATGTTTTGGGTCTGCAAGACCCTGAATATTCCATGAGAAGTAATTCATAGATGATGGTTGTCGAGGGATATGTCATTAGAATCTAGACCTTCAAAGGCCTCATACTGATTTTATAGAAAATGCCCATTATTGGAATTTAAAAAATCATCAAATTGTTTCCTCATAGTAGGGTCATCCTGATACTCTCTTTCCTCTACCTCATCACTCCTCCAAGGAGTGCTACAAGAGCATTTGGGCAAATCCTATCAAGCAACAAGTGCAAGAGCAATTCATTATGAGTTTGAAAAAATGGAAAAATTGGGCAAAGGAGCCTCGAGACCTTGGGATAAAATGTTAGCAGCTAGAGGGGTGTTGAAGACCTTAGGGTTTTATAATATTTTTGGGGCTTCAGCCTAGGAAGGCTCTTTCTTAGCAAGAGCATGCTCTTGCAAGCCATTGCTTGATGATGATTTATCTTATTTGGGAGTAGAACTTGAACTCATGGCTTTAATATGACTATTCTTCTTGCCTGCCATAGTCCATCTATCCTCAACTAGATTTTTGCTAGCTTCTGGAGAGGGTTTGGGGGGAGAGGATGAACAGTTGGACACATTGTTTTAGGCCAACTAGAGGGGAGAGTCCTGAGTCTTATGGTCAGTGGCTTGGCAATGAAAGCAAGTGTTAGGCAAGCTAATATATAGGACTCACTTTGAGTGTCTCATGTCCCTGACTTGAATTTTTAGAAAATCCTTAAGGTCTCAAGAAATGTCTACTTCAACACAAACTCACTTTTGTGGTCTAGTAGAGTAGAACTAGTTTTGCTCATGGCATACAACCTGACCTATAGAGGATGCTATCTGGTGAATAAACTGCCAACAAGGGAATAGAAGGCCTAGAAATTCAACCCAAACTGGGACTTTAAGAGCAATGTTCTCTGAGACAATAAAGTCTCGTGTCCATGGGGAGAGAACCATGAGCGAGTCCCTGACATACCAAGTGGTAGATCTATAGAGAATTCTTCCTACATGGGAGGGGTCAACAAAGCAAAACAAAAAAAAACATTGATCATATTATGGACACTCTCCAACTTAATGCCAGGCATTGCCCAGTGGGTTTGCACTCAGGGCTTAAGCATAGTTTCAGAGGGAGTTCTCCTAACAAAATATCTTATCAAACAAAATTGCTCTAACCATTGAAACTCAAAATTAAATACAAGAATAGGAAATATAACATCAGGTTCTAGAGCATTACCTCATGGTAAACCTTCGGGATAAACTTCCTTAGTTACTTGCAGGGGCCATTGCTCAATGCTCTATCATTTTTCTTCACAATTGAAACCGCCGGGATAGAATGGAGAGAAGCCATTATAAAGGTTGGCCTCACCTGAAGGCGAGAAACTCTAAAAGGCAATAAATGCAAGTCTTGCAGGTAACTTAGGGGCCACAGTATGACACAAATTTGGATAGACAAAAAATCAAGGGCCGAACAAATTGAGTAAACCCTAGTAGAGCAAATTATCTTCTAAATATTTTAAATTTTAATATACTCACTGTTCAAAAATGGAAACTAAAATGTGCCTCAAACATAGTTAAACACAAAATCATTTTAAGATACAGTGGATTGTGTTTTCGGAATACTTTGAATTTTGATGTACTCACTGTTCAAAATTTACGTGCCTCAAACATAATTAAACAGAGTCACTTTAAAATACAGAAGATTGTGTTTTGGGAATACTCTAATTTTGATGTACTTACTGTTCAAGTTTTGAAACTAAAACGTGCCTCAAACATAATTAAATACAGGGCCATTTTAAAATATGGTAGATTATATTTTCCAAATACTTTAAGTTTTAATATACTCATTATTTAAAATTTGATGCTAAAACGTGCCTTAGACTTAACTAAACACGGTCATTTTAAAATACAACAGATTGTGTTTCCAGAGCACTTTGAATTTTGATGTACTCACTGTTCAAGCTTTGAAGCTAAAACGTTCCTCATAAACTCGCCACCGTCCCATAGACACAATAATATAAAATTTTAGTGGAGGACTTATTACGCAGCGTTATCTTGTTTTCTAATGTGAGTGGAGGACTTATTACTAAAATTTTCGAAAAGATAAAATGCTTCCATTATCTTTCCTTTTGCTTTTTGGGATCGTTCATCCGAAATAATCTGTGGTGACCACAACCACTAATGAATGTGCATCAATTTTCAGCCATGATTTTAGAAACATATGGAATCTAATCTAAAAAGCACAAGCACAATGAATAATTTCTTGATATTTTAGATAAGGTTTGTATACATTCCATGTTTCTAACGTGTTTGAGAGGATCATGCTCACATCTCTTAGGATGACAATGACCACCACTTTTAATGTCTTCTAAATTAAATTATTCGTTCAATTTTACAAAAACGTACAGATAATTCAATATATTTTAAATCTTTTAACATGTTTGAGAGGGACGAGGAATAGAATATATATGCATTTTGAAATTTACGTTCATTTCTTAGGATGATAATGACCACCATTTTTATTGGATATGAGATTAAATTGTTCTTTTGATTTTACAAAAATGTACTAGATGGTTTAATCTACCTTAAATGTATCTTTTAGTGTAGTTTGATTTTGTTTTGTTTTTTTTGTGTTTTGTTTTGTTTGTTTGTTTTTTTAATTATTTTAATCTTTTTAAATTTAAGTGTTTTTATGATTTTAAAATGAAAATGTTTAAAAAATCAAAGGTTTAAAAAATAAATGTATATTTTAATGGATGGAGCAATAATATATTTTACTATCATTCATATTATAAGTACATATAATATTAAGTGATCAAAAAAAATTATACCAATTAATATTTAAAATCTATGGAAAAAAAATCAACTTATTTATCTTTCAAATTAGAAATAAAATAAAAAATTAATAATTAATAATCAAAAAATTTAATATTAAATTCATTCACAAATTTTCCAAAAACTCTTTATTTACTTTAAAATTTGAGGAAAATTTGAAGTCTTTAATCAAAAGATTATGTAAAAATAGTTTCTCAATTCAAAAGATTAAACATAAATAGTTCTTCACTGAAAAAGATTAAATATAAATAGTTTCTCTCTTAAAGAATTATATAATTGTAATATTTGATTATATTTTTATTGTAAATAAAATATTATAATTATTATAAATATATTAAATATATTTATCTTGAATTTTTAATATATTTTATTTTATTACCTTTTTTATAATTTTTTTATTGATTAATGATAAATAGTGTCAATCTAATTAGAATAATCTATTAAGTTCAAAAAACTCTTTCTTAAAAAAGGAATTCCAAATTTATATCTATCAGTATAATTATAAATATTAAAATATATAAATAATATATTTATAATTAATAAATTAATATATATTAAAGATTTGATGCTTTCACATTTCATTATCAAAAATCAATATTATTTTTTGGAAAATTGTGTGATTTTTTTCCTCTCTATGTTTCAGATCACTCCCATGATCCTTCATCTGAAAATAATTTTTTGTATGTGAAAACATCCTAACTTCTTAAATAAATCTAGAAATATAAAAAACTAACCATTACACACAAAATACAAGTTTCTAAAATTAAAAATTCTAAAATGAAAATGAATTCATTATTAACGTTGGTTTAGAAAAAAAAAAAATCTATTTCATTTAATGTCTAACAATAAGATTTATGATTTTTAATAAAGTTTTTTTTTTAAATTTCAATTTTAGTTTAATTATTATGTTTATAATTCATTTATATCTAAAAATGAGTTATTTCTTATTTTCATTATTTAACAAGAGACATCAAAGTTTATGGTCTTTTTAATTTTTAATATTAAAAAAACCTATAAACTTTAATGTCTCTTGTTAAATAATGAAGATAAGAAATAACTCATTTTTAGATATAAATGAATTATAAACATAATAATTAAACTAAAATAGAAATAAAATCAAAATTTTATTAAAAATCCTAAATCCTATCATTAGATATTAAATGAAATAGATTTTTTTTTCCAAAACAACGTTAATAATGAATTTATTTCTTTTTTAAAATTTTTAATTTTGAAAACTTGTATTTTGTATGCAAGGTTTAGTTTTTTTTTTTTTCTAGATTTATTTAAGAGGCTATGATACTTTTCTCACATACAAGAAATTATTTCTTGATGAAGGATCACGGGAGTGATCTGAATTTTTCTGTGGCTACTTTTTTGAAGGCCCTTTATGAAACTTTTGACTTTGTTGCCTATTTGAGATAAGAGTTTTATCTTTGAACTCATCTTGGACTGAGTTGATAGCTTCTTCTTGTTGCAATAGGTTCACAAGCTCTTCAAATGACACTGATTGTTTGGTGACATTTAGTGTCATGGCGAACACTCTGAATCTGGAAGGCAGTGCTCTCAAAGTGATTTGGACCAAGAGATCATCTTCTACCTTCTCACCAGGGGCTAGTAACTCTATCTTTATTTCAACCACTCGACGTAAGAATTCCTCAACTTTCTCATCGGACTCCATGGTGATTATACAAAGTCTCGAGTGTAGATGGAGGATTCTCATCTTATTCTTTGCTTCATATATGGTTGCTAACTTGTCCCATGCTACCTTTGGATTGTCAACATCCCTGATATGTGGTTGGATGTCGTTAGTGATGCTTAGCATGATTAGCATCAACACTTTGGCAGTAGCCTTACCATACTTTTCAAGTGCATTAGGATTCGTGGGAGTTTGCTCGTCCCCTTTCATGATTACCAAGAGTCCTTCAAATACAAGGCTCATGCACATCTTCGTTTTCCATGCAGCGTAATTTGACCCTTTAAGAAGTTGGGCATCTGATAAAAGTAACTTTGGAGCAGAGATTGAAAAAAAAAGCAAATTTTTATTTTATTATTATAAAATAGAATTACAAGTCTTACTGACGAGAGAATTGAGTTTGGAGATGATCAAAATATTGACGTGCTAAAAAATGGTGATGTTTCCTAGGACATTCAACCTCATCTTCAGTATGAACGTCGTATCCGGCTTCGAGTTCTCCATGGATTTTCTTGGCTTGGCAGCATACATCGAACATGGAGTACTCTTGAAGGTCTTGTCGAACGAGCTCATCAAATTGAAGATTACCGTTATCTAAAAGAGCTTCTAGCAAGGCGAAACAAAAACCGGTGCTCTCTTCAATGTCTTGACGGTTTACTATGGCTTGAGAGTTACCTTGGTGGCTTTCAGCGATTCCAACGCTCTCCTTTACACTAGACATACAAAGTTCATCTCTTGCTTTAATGGATGCACCTTCCCAGGGGTCTTGACTGCGAATTGGGTCCCGCTTCCACGGTGTGGAGTTGCACTCAGAATATTTATTTTATTTTATTTTATTTTTTAATTTTTTAATTTTTTTTCTTGTTCTTTTTTTTTTTTTTAATTTTTAATTTATTTATTATTGTTTTTTATACCTTTGTCTCAGCGATTTGCACGCTGACTATTTGCTACATCGCTGACCTCCAATCTTGGACCCTTTCCTTCGCCGCTATCTCCTTGCTTCTGCTACGTGTCTCTCACAAACCAATGAACTTTGATTTACTTCTGCTACGTACTTTTCGCTGCTGGCTTTCTTCAGCTGCACCGTCCCAGGCAGGTTTCTCCTTCGACAAAGGCTCGCTTTGACGTCACTTCATACTGCATGAACTCCTCACTGTATGCGGGTTGCGTTCAAACTTTATTTCAGGCTTACTCCTCAGCAGGCATCGATTGCCTTACCCAAGTTGCTGGACTTATGCTGCCAGGTCTGCGCCTTCTTTGCTGCAGGTTGGCTTGGCATATTTGCTGCACCGTGCTTCGCCTTCCACTCTGGGCATCTCAGCTTTGATACCAAAAACTGAGAGAAAACTCAATTGGTTTTCCTTAATTAAACAACAGACCTGTACAAATGTATTTATACAGCTAGTCGATAATCTGGAGAATTCTATTATCGATAGTCTGGATAATTCTATTATCCTCCGATAATATTGGGATTAGCGTTAGCCTTTGGATGAGTCGAGGAATAGAATATTCCAGAAAAAAATAATGTGATAAACTATGCGCTGTCATTCCCATGCTGCGCTGTCGCATGCTTTATATATATTGTCATATTTTGTCAAATAATTTCCATGCTTTATATATTTTACCATATTTTTTCATAAATATCTATCACGTAATATTTATATGTTATCTGATAAATATAGGCTTTTGATTATGTTTCAATATGAATCTAAAAATTATATAGAACCTTTTCAATATTAATTATACAAATACTTTAATACAATTTAAATTACAAAATAATGATAATATAGAGAAAGAATTTGAATTTTTTAAAACATAATAAAAGTATTACAATATATATGAAAGATTTTTGTAACAAGAATGATGTATGTTATTACATTATCATGTTTTCTTATAAAAAATATTTTAACCTGGGTAATACATTCTTAAATAAAATGTGTTATCAATTTAAAAAAATGTAAACTACTAATTTTAAAAAAAAGATAATATGCAACATCTATTTTTCAAAAATCAATGAATTTAATGTTAATATATTAAACTATTATGATAATATCACTACGTTTTCATAAATAAAATAATTAAAGTTCCTCAGTCCATCAATGAAATTCATATGACCACATTTTATTGAGACATTGTTTTTAAATAGGTTGTGTTTATTGTGTATGCTCTCATATTTTACATATGTTCCTATCAAAATATGTAAAAGCTAATTTAATTGGTTAAGATATTTTTTATAAGGATTATTTAAAATATTAGGAAAAGATCTTTGTAAAGTCTATTATTTGCACATCTTAAAGTTATCGTAGTTCATGTGATCAGACACTTTTAAGATATTTAGTTAAACAATTTTTATACTTTATATATAAAAATTTGTATACAATTCTACTATGATATTTTTAATGTATATAATATATTATTTTATTATAATATAATAAATGTGCATACGTTTATGAATTTTTTTTTAACTATTTAAAATACAAATTCTCCAATAACATCTCAATTACAAAATATGATAACATCATTTTAAAAAAACTATGAATTATGAATTGTAAAAAAATTATAAAACAATTAAAAAATGTGAATCATATAATCTAAAGAAATATTAATTATATAAATCTAAAAGAAATTAACTATTACATTAAACATGTGAACTAAAATACGTTCTATTTGAGTCAAAACATTCCATAATAGAATGCCCCTAATCAAAAACTTTTTCCCTTAATATCATTCTCTCTAATGCTAAGATACTAACTTATTCGGCCATAATGTTAATAATTTAGCCTCTTAGAAAATCAAAACTAAATATCTTTTATCCATCATTGTAGTTCGTTTGACTACATTTAGTTGAGACATTTTTCCAAATAGTTCAGTTTATATGTATTGTATGTTTTTACATTTTGAAAACATACTAAGAAGTATATGATAAAAGAAATTTTATCGTTGTAGAATATGTTAAGAAATGTTTTAGATGGATTTATTAAATTCAGAATTTTGAGGTAATTTTTGTAAAATTTTATTTATTTTTTAAGTTTTATAATATTATAATTTATGTGATCATATTTTATTAAGATATTTTTCAAATATATCATATATTTTATATATTATCATATTTTGTTAAATAATTTTCGTACTTATGTACGTTTTCACATTTTTTATATATGTTTATTATATGGTTTTTACAAATACACCATTTAATAAATATATGCTTTTGATTATATTTTAATATAGCTATCTAACTTATGTAAAAACCTTACAATATTAAATGTATCAATGCTTAAATACAATTTAAATTACAAAATGACAGTAACATAAAGAAGGAATTTGAATTTTTTAAAATATAATAGAATTATTACAATATATGTGAAGAATTTATATATCAAAGATTAAGTATATTATGACATTATCATGTGCCTTTATAAAAAATATTTTTTCATAATCAATACATTCTCAAACAAAATGTGTCCAAAAAAAAAATCTATAGAAATGTAAACCATTAACTTAAAAAAATCAAAATATAACACATATTCTTCTAGTATAAATGGATTTAATATTAATATACTAATAAATTAGACCATAATAATAATAGCATTACTTTTTCATAAACAAAACAACTAAATTTCTTATGTCTATCATTAAAATTTATGTGACCACATTTCATTGATACATTGTTTTTAAATAGTTTATATTCATTGTATATGGTCTCACATTTTCATATGTTACTATCAAGGTATTTTTTTTATTTTTTCAAATTTAATGACATGTTGAAATCAAAAAAATATATTTGAAAGGTTGATATCTTTTATGAATGTCAAAATTTCAATGTCCATTCATGCATGTAAAATTTTGATGTCCATTCAAATGATCCTTTATTAACACTAAAATTATTGCACATATCTAGGAATAGAACTAAACAAATTAATTTCCATGTCAATCAAGAAGGTTTGGACATTTTGAAAGTAATTTGAATTTTACAACAAAAGAAACATTGAAATTTGGGTTAAATGTTGCAGTGTTATCACCAATGGTTGTATTAAATTTTCAAATAAGACTTTAATATCATCAAAAATTTAATTGATAAATACGGTAGAAGAGAGATAATTTTAAAAATGTTTTATTTTAAATTATATTATATTTAATTTGCATGCAATTGTATCATTTAATGTCTTGACCTTAAACCTTGGTTACTTGTTCCACTTCTCATAATGCCTTGTTATAGTTCTAAATAATATGCCATACAACTTCTATGCTTTGATCATTCACATAGTCCTTTGTATCATGTGAGTTCCACATAGCACTAATGAAATCCATACTTTGAGGGCATTTGTACAGTTCATAACATAATATGCATCTCATGCAAGGCTAAAATCTATGTCACACAACTCAAAAATAATAATTTTACACTCTATTTGATAGGCTCAAAGTGCATAGGTTTTAGAAGCTTAACTAGTGTAAAGTCAAGGGGCAACGCCCCCTTTTGCATTTCAATCCCCCACACCAAATTTTGAATTATTAATCCTACTATCATTTATTGTAATTCTTTATTTTGTGCAACATAAAATTCAAGTACATGATGCGCCTTGCACAACATGCACCCCACACACAACATTTGTATGGCATTGACCTACTTCATAGCACATACACAAACTCACAACCTCGACACAACATTCATAGCATACAGTGCATCTAGGGGTTAAGTTATGTAATTGTTGGAAGGTGAAAATTCACATGTGGAAGCTCCAAACATTAAATTTTCATAATGATTCTCTAGCCTTCACAACTTTGTATTCTATGTACATATATTTGCAAAATTAGATAGTAATAAATTAAACGAACATATACCTTTCACAAAAATGTACAGAATGCACATATCAATATAATATTTTGTTTCAATTTATTTACTTTTTATATTTTTCATTTAATTTAATATTATTTTCTTATACATATCACACATCTAAATCCTTAATTAAAGTATTGTTATCTATACCCTTAAATTCCAAATAATATTTTCTCATATAATTTTTGATATTTTCCCAATAGATTTTTCACCTAATCTAATCACATAAAAGGATGATTTCCTATAGTTAAGTAGTTGGAAAACTTTAAGTTATTTGTAAGTCACTCTTCTCACAAAATTGGATGACCCCAACTCTCGTACTTTGAATAGTGGGGTCATATCACTATCCAATATGACTCACCCTCAGTCACTCTAATACACAAATCACTCTTTCATTTTTAAGAGATGTGGTTTATAGATCAATCTCTTGCATATCTGATAAGACTATTGTGGCATCAAATTTAGTCTCTCTTGATATTTACATGGACGATTTCAACTAGAAACTTATTTAACTTAAACGACCTCAAGCATTGGAATAAATAAATATAGATGTTTGTTTTCAAAATATATTTGATCATGGGACTGACTCTACTGACTCGCACAAGAGAAGGAAGATCTGAACTGCAATGAGAAAATATTGTGGATGAAAAATCATGAGTCATATTGTGGACTAGAATACCATTACATTATTTCATTGCAGCATGGTGGCACGGTAATATTTTCTTGTTATACTATCTTAATGGTATAATAGTTTCGCCTTCGCATTGATTGGCGTTAATGCACATGATGTTTAATAATTTCACATGTATTTTTAGTGTTAAACTGTATTTATTCAATGTCTATCAATGTTATAGAATCTTTACCTAAATCCATTTTATAACCCTTGAACCCTATTTTTCCACATCTGGACATCAAAATTGGGTCATATGTTGTGTTGCAAAGTAAGCTTATTCGAAAGAGACAAGTATGCCATATCAGTAAGGAGTCCATAGTTACTAACTCTATACCATAGTTTTCCATAAATTTCATCTATAAATTTACCTCTAATATAATATGGGGGTTGGGGGTTCTTAGTTATTAACTCTATACCATAGTTTTCTATAAATTTGATCTATAAATTTCCCTGTAATATAATATGGATTTCCTCATTAGGGTTGAAAATGAACACACATTGAATTCTATGATATGACAATGCTGTTAGGGGCTCTTTGAGCATCTATGAATGTAAGTTCTAATTGTTCTCTAAAGGAATTAACTAGTGTTTGAGGTCATTTTCATGCACTTATAAATGTAAGTTCTAATTATTCTTTAATAGTTTTGTTGGGAGTTACAGTGTTTTATTATATAAAGTTTTGTTTTTTATGATAGAAATTTTTAGTGTATACATTTTTGCTTTAAAATAGAGGACTCTTTATAGTTTTGTTGGGAGTTACAATGTTTCATTTTATACATCTTCTATTTTTTATAATAGGGACCTTCAATGTTAAATAGATAGAATATCCTTGTCGAAAATACAACCATGAAAGACATCAATAAAAAGGGAAGAGATGTTGGGTTTGATTATAAAACTTTCCATTACTTATTGTTGGCGCTCTTTGAACAACTTTAGCCTCAATTATTAGTTTTCATGTTGGGGCACTATAGGGTGAGAGATGACTATAGTGCCGAATTATATTTTTGAAATATAAATGACAAATGAAAGAGATATTTTAAAGTTTGAATGGTTGTTCACATACCAAATTTTCAATCTTTAAAACCACATTTTTAATAAATGATTGGTTCACGTTCATCATTACATAAAATTTTTCATAAAAAATGTAATGATCTAAATAGAAATTTGAAAAATTCTTTTGATAAAAATATTAAAATTATTAATATATATCTAAACATCATCTTTTCAATATTATAACTCTTTAAATATAATTCAAAATTTAAGATCACAATATATACTAAAAACTCATGAAATAAATAAATTTCAATATTTATAAAATAATGTTTTTGAAAACTATTTACAATCATTCAAAAAAAATGTTAAAAACAAAATAAATTAAAAAACACATAACAAACATTTAAATAGTTTAATTTTTTCATTAATATAATAAATTATGAGCTTGAATTCGTTAAAAACCTATCAAGTTCTTAAGAAAAGCCTTTTCACATAAATTTTCAGATTTCAAGTTGAACTGTTTATAAAAATAATAATAATTATTCGTTCTTTTATTAAAAAGAAATATAAAAGCACGTGTCATGAATAGCAAACTTAACATATCTTTCTAGACATCCTTACCTTTTGTAACCTTACATCTCTTATTAAATATATCCGCCTCTCTTATATATTATTTTGGTTTCAATAAAGCCTCATTTACATTCCAATCTATTATTATTTGATTTTATGCCTGCAAAAATTTGTGACTTAGTTCATGGTTATTATAATATATTACATTTAAAAAAATATATATTAAAAAAAATATAGACTAAAGGTGAATTTAAATAGATATTTATAAGAGATTATTTTAAATTAAACTTAAGAATTTATAATTATATAAATAAATTAAATAAGTTTATTTATCACATAGGTTTATAAATAAATTAAATAAGTTTATTTATCACATAGGTTTATAAATTGAATATTTGATTGTTTAAAGATATATTTAATATTTGTGAGTGGTCATAATATTTAATTTTTAAATATATTTGATATTTATATTTATATGAATATGTTAGTGTTAGCTTATAAAATTAAAGGGCTAACTATTTTCAGATTTTTTTAAAATTAAAGGTAAAGGGTAGGGTTTGACTAGGTCCCATCTCAATTATGAAAAACAAACCTTTAATCAAGAGGAAAAAATTATAATAAATTAAATCACGTGTATATTAAGAATAGTTTTCTATACATAAAAAGTAAATAGCCAATAAATGATAAAAAACCAACAAACTAGATATAACGAATTACATTTCCAAATCCTTTAAGATGATGTTCCATTCTTTAACAAAATTATTGACGTCATCTTCAATGTCCCCTACCACTGTATTGTCTAGCTACACAATTTTCCCTTTGTCCAAAACCTTGATCCTCTTACATGCATGGATGTCATTTTGCTAATCTTTACATGGCTTAATGATTTCTTTTAAAACACTTATTTTAGAAAGACAATCCTTTATAATGACTTTACTTATTTGTAACAGGTTGTGGATGCTACCCTACATAGATGCCACACCTACACCTCCATCTCCAAATTATTCATGTTAGCTTCTAACTAAAGTAACTTAGAAGCCACACCTTCACCTTCATCAAAACCATGAATATTGGATCTACCCCCAATAGAAATCTTGACATTAGTATTCTCGATAATCAAAGACAAGAGAATCTTATAGAGGTTAATATCCATAGTCAAGTATTTAATCCTTTCATTAATACTTCCACCATCCGATTCCTCCTCCTTTTCCTTCCTTTTATGATCCTCATCTAAACTAGCCATCAAAACATCTCTCTACAAATCATCTTCTCTTTTACCCTCAACGTTTTGCACCTCACCCTGATCATCCTCTGAGAATACAAAACCCTTCTCATCATCATCATCATTTGCATCCTCTGATTCCTCATTCTCATAGTCACATACAATAAAAATCCTCTTTTTCTTTACAATAATTTAGAAGAGGTAGTCATAGGGAATTTTAAAGGAATTTTAATGGTAATGACCTTATGAGCAGAGCTTTTCTCCTATGCTTTACAAATGGTTTACCCCTTCCCTAAAGAATAAACCAATTTTACATCAACAAAAGGCCTCACCCTAAGGAGCTTAGCATAGGCTTACAAAAGGAAAATGAGGACCTGGTGACAGGTAAAGGGGCATTCCATAACTGCATTTCAATAATTGACTGCTTAAGAGAAATTAATAGAAAAAGGCAAACTTATAGGAACATTATCCCTGAAATGATTCAACAACGAAAAATAATAATAGAAAAGAACACCATACCTCATCTCAAGCGTTAAATAGCTTTTAGCCTACTTCATCACTTCATGGTAAGGCATGGGCAAGGACTCACAAAGAAACCCATCTTCGAGAGGTATCAATTCTTCACCAAAGTCTAAGAATTACTGCATTTCCTTAGCCTTTTCCATCTTCTTCTTAAAATATTTCCTCCAACATATACTTGTCCCAATAACATGAACAACCAAATATTTTGTAACATCCCTCACAATCGCAATTCTAACATTCCACCCTTTAACAAAGTCAATTCAAAGTTGAATGTCACTACCACAAATTCACTCTATATAATTAGACAACCCACCATCCTTCAAAATAAGCCAAACATCCATGTTCTTCTTCAAACTGTTACACATTAGCACTCTATAGTTTTTATATTTCTTTATAAATTTATTTAAATTCATTCGAATCATCCCATATATTTTATATAACCTTTAAAATCATTATAAATAAATTAATACAATATATAGAAGATTTAAATGAAAATTAAATAAACAATTAAAAAATATGAAAATTTGGAGGAGGAATGCTAATTTGCAAAAGAATTGGCGTTTTCCTTATAAGACAATCAACCACTCTATTGGCCTTTTCCTTATAAGACAATCAACCACTCTAATAAAGCTGACAGTGAAGAAACCTTGGATGCAAGGATAACTTCATATTCTGCTTGGAGTTGCCATATACAAGGAGGACATTTGGTTTGATGAGCAGCCAGTTGAACTTAGATGGAATAGCACACTTATTATCATGGTAAACATCGTCATGATCAGATCCTCCTCTGAAAGATCGACAACGATAAAATGTGAGGAATATTCAGGGCATTAATTCCAAGCTTCAAGGCCTTAAGTAAACTTCGAATAACAAAATGTAACTCAGTGTGGAGAATGAACGAAGATTTTTTTATCCCTGGGCGTTGGCTTCATTCTTCATTTTCTTGAAGATGAATTGACGATGAATCCAGATGAGATTAGAAACATGACAGAAACGATTTGACAGAGATGAAAAATTATTTCATTATTACTCTAAAGAAATCACTCCTAAAACAGAAATAAGATTTATTAGAGAAGAAGTAATATTGGTTCGGCTCGACTTGATAAAACTGAAAATTGTCATCATTAAATCTGGTTGAGCGGAACCAACATCACATCCTATCTTCTACTTCAGAATTTTATCGCACCATGATCGTTAAGTGGATTACGAAACTCTACATATAATGACTACTCCAAATACCACCAGTTTTTTGTGGAACACAGAAAGCAAACCCGGTTTTCCTTGCATGGGTACATGTTTTTTTGCATAATGCATACGAACATGGCAGGCATGAAGTCGCCGCCCCATTATCCATAGGCTGCATTCTAAGAACCGGTGATTTTGGTGGAAAAATAATAATTTATAAAGGCAGTAGCTGTCTTGATCTGGAAGTTATCTTAAATTCGACATAGAAAGACTGCCCTTCCAAAATACCTTAATAAAAAATGTTGAAAAAAAATCTATAAAACGTATTAAAAATAAATAAATGAACGCCTTCAATAATGTATTTTTGAGGAGCCCAAAGATTTTCTTTATCCACTATAAAAATACATTTTTCCATGGGAAGTTTGGTCGTAATTTCTTCCTTGGTTATGGGGGTTCTTGTTTAAAATATATCTATTTTTAAAAATTAAAAGTTTATCCTAAAGACAGCTGCATGTTTCATAGTTGAGAATTTTATTTTATTATAATATTATTTATATATAGTTTTTTATCTTAATAGATAAAAGAAAGTTAAATGTTGTGTGTTTATCAAACATTGATCATAATTTGTAATAATGAAGATAAAAAGATATGTATCATATACTTATTTTATTTTAAAAATAATTGTAAGAAAAAATTGAAAATAATTTTAAGATAGAGATGAATAATTAAATATATTATATATTACAATTTTAATATAACATCACAATTTAGAAGTCATGTTTGTAGTTTATTTGTTTTTTTTAAATAAAAATTTATCAACAGTTTTCATTGTTTTTAAAAGTGAAAACAATTGTGAATGATTATGTTACTAGTAAATTTATGTTAAATAAAATGTCATTTTTTTAATATTTTCATCATAATACGATCCAATTTCTATTACTAAAATTTACTAACATAAACAAAATAAGGACCTTTCAATACCTTTGAAAAAGTAGACCTCTAAATTTCACATTCCATACACTTTGTATCATACAAATGACATTGTGTGACATCTACTCTTTGAATTAATTTTTTATCACCTCAAACTCCCAATATTAATGTTTTAATTGATATATATATATGTGTGTGTGTGTGTGTGTGTGTGTGTGTGTGTGTGTGTGTGTGTGTGTGTATGCATATGTATATATGTGTGTGTGTGTGTGTGTGTGTGTGTGTGTGTGTGTATGTGTATGTATGTATGTATATATAAATGTGTGTGTGTGTGTGTGTGTGTGTGTGTGTGTGTGTGTGTGTTGATTTTTAAATAAAAGACTTATCATCAATAAAAAAGCATTAGTAATTAATTACATATGGTTTCGTATTAATATTATAATGTCATTTACTTAAGATTATCAACTTTTTTTAAATATTGAGATACATACTCTACATATTAATAAACATTGAATCCAATTTAAAAGAATTGGATTTCATCTAAATTTTGTAGAAATTAATTGATTTTTCACCTTCAAAATTATTTCCAATTTAAATACACTTCCAATTTTTTTTCTCTCAGCGTCATTCTCTTGTGGTTGGAAACAACTCAGATCTTGTGATTTGCCTTAATTAAAAACCTATCTTTTATTCTTGTCACTATTTTTTAGCTTCAATTCTTAAACACAAGTGTTGTCTTCCTATTGTAATCCTTCACACTGTACAAAATACATTTTATAACTTCCTTGCCTTGTGTGCACTATCTTCTTATCCAAAACATATGCTATATTTTCTTTCTTCTTCTTTGGTGCCGATTGCTACCAATTTATTTCTTCATTTTCTTCCCTTTCTGATTTAGAGAAACTAAGCCAATCTTTGGAGGCCTTATATTTTGAGCCATCACTCTGTTTGATCTCTTCCATGCTCTAAAACAACCATATTAAAATTTTTGTTACTATCTTAAGCTACACTTTCCATTTAAAGATGTTTTTGATATTTTTTAGAGGCCATATGTGTTCATTTGAGGGTTCAAAATTAGATTCTAATGATTATTTAGTATTTTTGAATTTTTTAAAATTATATATTTTTATGACCAGACATTAACTTCAATTGAAATTTGTCCTAGAGGTTAATTATAGTGTTTAGATTATTTCAAGAGATTTTTAGAGCTACGTGTACTTGCATGTGAAACTTATTATAAATAGTAGATGCTAAAAATAGATTTTTTTATAGATTTTAGTTTTTTTTTTAAATTTTTAGTGTCAACTCTAATTCTGAGTTGAGTCTTATTTATGTATGGTTTGTAATTATTTTAATGCATTCAATATGAATAAATATCAATTATTATTTTTAATCTTGGATTATTGTATTTTATTTGTCTTGATAGTATTCAGGTTTATTATCTAGTATCATAGCAAGGCTAAATCTTGGAGGAGTAAAAAATAGCAAGTGGACAAGGAGGTATTACAAAGATGAATAGAACTATACAAGAGGTATAGAGACAAGTGAAATAATTAATAGAGGTTATCACTAATCAGAGAAGACAAGGTAGTGATGAAGTTGAGGACGACACAGATTATAATGAAGAAATCAACAACAAGAAGAACAACAAGATAAGCCACCATCAATGGAAGAGAAGATGGTTGAAGATTTATAAGGAATAAATGAAGGAATCAAAGTTGATGTTCTAGATTATAGAGGTAATTTAAAACCAAGGGATTTAATAGATTGGATGAATAGTATGAAAAAGTTTTTTGTGTGGAAGATAATGAGAAAAGATAGGAAGGTAATGTTTTTATGCACGAAATTGAAAGGTCATGTAATTATTGGGTGGGATCACCTATAGAAAGAGAGATAGAGAAAAGGTAAAGATAAGATTAATTCATATAAAAATATGGATAAGAAACTAAGAGAGAAATTTCTTCATGTGGATTATGCACAAACACAATACAGAAGATTTCAAAATTTGAGGCAAAAAATCATGGTATAGAAGACTATACATATGAGTTTTATAATATTTCCATAATAGTAGAGCTTGATGAAATGGAAGAGTAGATGAATGCAAGGTATGTAAATGGTTTAAAATTTTCTATTCAAGATAAATTAATCATGCCTAAAATGCTTTTCATGGAGGAGGATTATCAATTAGCTCTAAAGGCAGAAGAAAAATAAAATAGACAAAATTTCAAAAGAATGTCTCTTGGTCTAAGAAGAGGTAAATCCCCTAAAATAAGGGGAAGAGGTGGGTATAATACCACCACAGTTGTTTAAAATACTAATATAGGTTAATCGTCATTTAGTACAAAAAGGTAAGATGAGAATAGGCAAGGGTTTCAATACCAATATAGTGGAAGAGGTTTTCAGAGAGGATGAGTTTATGGTGGTGTTAAAGGATGGCCCCTGAATCAACATGGATTTTATATTTGTTATATATGTGGATAAAAAGGACATATGGCATTGAGTGTCTACATTATTAAGATCAATAAGGGAGGCAAGAAGTTCATCCAAAAGTGAATCTAGTTGAGGTTAAGATAGAAAAGAAAAATACTAAAATTGCACTAGTAGATATTGGAAAGAATATCTTGATGAGAAGAATAATGATCATTTCAAGGAAGGAAAAACTTAATAATAAATAAGGTGGTGATGCATGAATATGATCAAACATTTTCTGAACAAGATGTACTTCAGGTGGAAAGGTATGTAAATTAATTATAGATGGTGGTATTTGTGCAAATATGGTTTCTAAAGAAATGATAGAGAGACTATATTTGCAATGTGAAAATCATCATAATCCTTATTGGATTTCATGGTTTAAGAAAGTGAATGAGGTTAGAGTAGATAAAATGTGCTTAATCAAGTTTTTTATAAAAAAAACTTGTAATAATGAAATATGATGTGATGTTATTTCAATAGATGCATGTCATGTGTTATTGGGGAGACCGTGACAATTTGACAAGAAATTAATTCATGATGGAGCAAAGAACACATCAACTTTTTGGAAAGGTAGTACAAAAGTAGTTTATTTACCTCTTAAATAGAAAGAGAAAACAAAGAGCATTCTTTCTAATAAATAATTTATCCAAGATATGAAGGTAGCAGGTTGTTATATATTAATAGAAAAGAATGAAAACACAGAAATGGTGCCAGTACAAATAGAAACAAAAAGAGTGTTGAAATAAAATCTATATGTTATGCCTAATGATTTATCGGATGGTTTAATACTAAAAAATGATATTTAGCATCAGATTTATTTGATTTCAAGACTAGATCTACCTAATCAAGAAGGTTATAGGATGATTCTAGTAGAACATGCAGAATTAAATAAATGGGTTTCTAAATTATTAAAGAATAAGTTGATAAGAGAGAGTATGAGTCCATGTGCAACACCAAGATTGCTAACTCCAAATAAAGATGAAGGATGGAGAAATTTTGTGGATAGTAGAGAAATTAATAAAATTAGAATCAATTATATATTTCCTACACCTCATTTAGATGATATGATGTATGTGCTTATAAGAGCAAAATATTTTACCAAGATTGATCTAAAGAGTGGTTATTATCAAATTCAAATTCATGAAGAAGATGTGTGGAAAACTGTATTCAAGACTAGGGATGGCTTATATGAGTGGATGGTGACATCATTTGGATTATCGAATTCACCTAGCACATTTATGAGGGTGATGAATAAAGTGGTATAAGAATATATTAGTAAGTGTATGGTTGTTTATTTTGATGATATTTTGATATTAAGTAAAACTAAAAAAGAACACATACAACATTTTAGAATGGTAATGGATTTGTTAAAAAAGGAGAAGTTGTATGCAAATCTAAAGAAGTGTAGGTTTATGCAGAACAATTTGGTATTAAGGATTTGTAGTTTCAGTAGATAGTGTGAGAATGGATGAATAAAATATAAAGGTAATTTTTGAGTGGCCTATTCTAAAATCAATTATAGAGGTAAAATTTTTCCATGGTTTAGCAACTTTTTTTAGACAAATTATCAAAACATTTAGTAGTATTGTGTCACCAATAATAGATTGCATGAGAGGGAAGAAATTTACATGGATTAAGGTAGCCATAGAAATATTTAAATTTTTGAATAAAAATAATATAGAAAGGCTAATTTTAGCATTACCAAATTTTAACAAAGTGTTTGAGGTTGATTTTGATGCTTCATTTATGTGAATCAGTTTTGTGTTGAGTCAAAAAGGAAAGTCAATAGCATATTGTAGTGAAAAATTCAATCAGGTAAGAAAAAAGTATTCTACTTATGATATTGAACTTTATGCAATTGTACAAGCATTAAGACATTGGAGGCACCACCTGGTACCCAAGGATTTTGTCCTATTTATAGATCATGGATTTGAAGTATATGAATACACAAAAAAATTTGAATAGTAGGGATGCAATGTGGGTATCTTTTTTTAAGGTATATCTTTGCAACTAAAAGGGGTAAAAATTTATTCAAATAAGCCCAAAAATGGGAAGATTACAGCATCATATCCTATTCAAGAAGTTGTGATAGGATGGGGACTAACCCAGTAGGAAGCCTATCCTGATCATGAATAGACCAATCTGGCCCATGTTTCGTGGCCCATTTAGGAAGACGGTCAGCCACACCATTCCACTCACGGGGAATATGCCTAAAGTAAATCAACTCAAAAGCCAAACTAATTTGATGAATCTGCTTAATAACCATAGCCAGCTACCAATCCACATCATCAAGATTCCAATTCCTCAGCAAGTTTACAATAACTTGCGAGTCTGACTCATAGATAATACAAAGCCACCCCTGCTGATAGCAGATTTGCAAGGCCTCCATGATAGCCATCGCCCCCATATAATTGTTGGTATAATGGCCCTTGTAAACCAAAAACAAAAAGTGAATTACATCAGAATTGTCTCTCCCAATGCCACCAATCCCAGTAACCCCAAGATTTCCTTTAGAGGAGCCATCAACATTTACCTTGATAAGACCCTCCTCAGGTGGTGTCCATCTCCCTAAACAACTGATCGGATGAGGCCTTTGTCTGGTGGAAATCAAGGGGTGAGTGTGCTGACCAAGGTCGATGGCGGAGGGCATAGCAAGGGAAAGCCGTGATAGCACTCTAGCATCAGTCGGCTCTAAATCTGCACCCCTACCTGAATTAACCTGGATAGTCTCTTAGAGTGCAATAAGGATTTTCAGCCACAGCTCCCTTATATTCAAAGAGTGCTCTTGGAAAATTATTTTGTTCCTCTCAATCCAGAGCTTCCATAGAATAAAAATAGGTCCAACAGTCCAGGCATTTTGCAAAATAGGTGCCCTGCTAGGAGGTCGATCTAGGCACTACCAAAATTCAACCAAGGACACCACATGCCAATAAGGGCACTCCCAGGCTTCCCACCATAGATGCCATAATCTTCTAGAAAAGGAGCATTGGAAAAAGAGGTGCTCACCATTCTCCTCATTGTCATAGCAAAACATACAAATTGATGGACCCTGAAAACCTCTTTTGCAGAGATTATCCCAAGTAAGGTAGTGATTATAAGTGAGGGTCCAAACAAAGAAGTTGCATTTCGGCCAAGAGGCCAAATTCAAAATTCTCTTACCCCATTGGAATTCAATCTCACCAAAACATTTCTTCGTTAGCACCAGATATCCAGAAGAAACTAAATACTGCCCAGTTGAGTTACCTCTTTAAGCTAGGCTATCAATCTCACGCAAGGTGCTAAAACCTCTGATAGCCACGAGCTAGGATAATTCCTGCCTATTTTCCACAGTGCCTCCCATCGGCTAGTCTGACACATTATTCCATTTATAAGCAACAACAGTCCCCAGATTAAAAGCTTCTTTATAGTGCTCAACAGTGTCCCATCCAGTAGCTCGAAATGCATCACACAGGGCCTGCAAATGGGTATGAGAGGAGAGGAGGGGTAGAGCTCCATTCCAAGAATCTTCCCAAAATAGCATCTCCACACCACTATTGTAGATCCAAAAATGCTTGAACTACACTAGATAAGCCCTAACATTAAGGGTGTTCCACACCATTGATCCCCTACCCTCCATGGGAAGCCTGGCAATCTCTGATGGAATAGCCCCAGGGAAATATATTTTTTCGATAGGATCTAGGCCCAAAGCTATGATTGGTTGGTGCACCAACACCAATACAACTTTGCAGCAAGAGCTTGGCTAGACAGGATAGTAGATTTGAGACCAAGCCCCCCTCCTTCTTGGGCCTACACACAGTGTTTCAATTCACAAGACTCCATTTAGAATGCTGATGATTACCACTCCAAATAAATTGCCGAGATAGGGCATTATACTCACAAAGAAAATACATTGGGGTAGCTTAGACCATACTGTGGTAAATGGGTAGAGCTTGAATAACAGATTGCAACAGAGTCACCCGTCCAGCTGTCGTAAGCCATCGGTGGGTCTAGTGATTCACTCTTTGCCTTAATTTATCTAGAACATTGTGCCAAAATATCCTGGGTTGCCTTTCGACCACTATGGGGACCCCCAAATAAGTCACTGAAAGAGACTGCGTCTAAAATCTAAGGACAGCCGCAATTCTAGCTGGATAGGGATAGGAGTATTAAAGAAACAGATGGATGATTTGTGGTCATTTAATTTCTATCTAGAAGCTAATAAATATGTGTCCAAAGTGTTTTAGAAAGCTTATGCTTCACTCATCCAGGCTTTCCCAGTTAAAATAGTGTCGTCCACAAATTGGAGATGGGTCAAATTGGTAATCCCATTCCCCCACTGCCATCCATGAATCAGGTTCTGAGATGCCTGAGATTTTATAAGACATCCCAGCCCCTTAGCCAAGATAATAAACAAATAAGGAGATATCAGATCACCCTAGAAAAGCCCTCTAGAGGCCCCAAATAGTCTAGATGGTGCCCCATTAATGAGGACTGAGTAAGACAGTGTAGTGACACAGCTTAACACCCACCGAACCCAGTCCTGACTGAACCCAAAAGCCAAAAGGACCTTCCATAGGAACCTCCAGTCTACCCTGTCATATGCCTTAGCCAAATCAAGCTTAATAAACACATCTCTCTCTTGTGATTTGTTTATAGAGTGGATTGCTTCTAAAGCAGTCACCACTCCATCCAAAATCTGTTTCCCAGCTACAAAGCCCCCTTGCTCATCTGAAATAATCCTGGGGAGCCAAACCTTAAGCCTCTCTGCTAAAAGCTTAGTGATTATTTTTTAAGCCATATTACAGAGTGCAATGGGCCTAAACTGATCCAAATGATTCACCTGCTCCTTTTTCGAGATTGGTACCAAGAAAGTTGCATTAAGTGCTCTGAGCATCTGTTTGCTGTGATAAGATTCATGTACCACTTCCATAAGATCCTGACTGATGATATCCCAAAATTATTGAAATAATTCCATAGGGAAACCATCAGGGCCTGGTGCTTTAGCTCTGTGCATGGAGAAAACAATTTTCTCAACTTCTTCCTTATCAATCGGCTTTAGGAACGCTTCATTCATATCAGGTGTGATGATGGGAGGTATACAAGACAAGACCATATTTTCCTCCAGATCAGTTGTAGGTACAATGCCCGATAAAATATCAGAGAAGAATTATACAGCCTCCTCAGAAATGGTAGGAGAGGATGCAGCCTGAGTACCATCTGATAATAAAAGAGATGCTATATAGTTCCTGTTGTGCCTCGCCTGGACAGACTTGTGAAAAAATGCAGTATTCCGGTCACCTTCCTGGAGCTAATCAATCTAGAATTTCTGCTTCCAAAATATTTCTTCTTAAAGCTCCCACTCATTAAGCTCACTCAAAGCCACAAATTCTTCCTTACGGAGATCCTCAGACAAGCCAAAGTCAAGAATCTACCTAGTAATATTGTCCAGCTTTCCTTGTGCTTTTTTCTTCATATCATTAAGATTGCCAAAATTGTTCCTGTTCCAAACCTGGAGCTTTCTTTTAACAAACTGAAGCTTCTTAGCAAAGAAAAACATAGCTGTGCCATATTTAGGCCCTCTCTGCTTCCACCAGTGGGTCATCAGGGGATGCAGAGATGAGTCCCAAAGCCACATTAACTGAAACTTAAAGTGAGGTTTCTTGGGCCCATCAATAAAATTGGTTCTGAGCTTAATGGACCAATGATCAAACCCTCTCCAATCTAGAATTTTGGATGCAATAGAAAAAGCACTAGATAACCAAAAGCAAGAAAGTAAGAATCTATCTAAGCGCTCAGAAATAGCATCCTTACTTACTCTTTTGTTGCTCCAGGTGAAAAGTCCATTGATGGGTTTAACATCTGACAGGCATAGCTGATCCATATTGTGTCTCAGAAGTTCAGACGAGTGGTCTAAATGAGTTAGTCCTCCCCTTTTCTCCTCAAGCCTAAGGACATCATTAAAATCTCCACTCATGATCCATGACAGATAAGGAAAACAACTCTAAACATGCCTCAAATGTTCCCATAGCCTGAGGTGTCCATGGATATCCCCAAGAGCATAAACATTGGTGATTAGAATCAACTCCCCAGTCTCTGGAGAGGCTGCAATCATGGACTGCACCGAGATATTAGCCATCCACTAGAGTGATGTGACCTTCCCTAGATCCCAACATATTGCTAGACCCCCTACTATACCTAATGCACACACACACTGACATTATCCCACAGCCCAAAAACAAGGCACACAGGTAAACATATCATCCACAAACAACTTAGTCTCCTAGATACAAAGGATATTCAGAGAGTGTTTAGAAATCAACTTCCACATAGCTTTTTGCCAGGGGGTACTATGCAACCCCCTAACATTCCATGACAGCACTATCATTGGGTAGGTTGGGTGAAAAGTTGATCCAGTGTCTTAACCACTCAAGAGTCTACCAACAAATCCCCTGTGAGTTTTATTCTCTCCTGGTCCTTCTTACGTCTTGGTCTAGACTGTGAGGAGAAGGAGACTTTCTTAAATGGTCTTTGCAATAAACCCAATGCATCTGATGCTCCCTTATCTTTCTTGGCGGTGTCTATGTCTTTGACTACCTCAGCCCAACTGCAATCCTTATCCTGCTGCACTAAAGAAATTACCAGATTCCTATCCTCTAGTTCACACATAATCTCCTGGCTTGGCTAAATCACCATATCTTGGGATTCATTGAGGAAAGAGCCTTTCTCCTCCCCCTCTGAGGGACCTCCCACCTCTTTAGGTGGTATGCCATCTTCTATGGCCATACCATCCAAAGCTTCAAAATAGTTAAAGCTCATTTCTAAGGATCGGTCTTGGTTCCTACACTTCTAGCCACACCCTTTCCCACGGTGACACACTTGAGAAAAACCCTCCTTGTCAAGGCCACTCGCATTAGATGAACCCAAATTTATAATACCTAAATTTGATTGAGCTTTCATATTCATAACACTCCCAGGCGAGCAAAATGAAGTTTTTGTATGAGCCAATTGGCCTGACTCCTTCCCCGCATTGGGATCTATCCCTCTGAATCTCATAGCCTGAGGACATTGCTGGTGCAGGTGGCCATAGACATGGCAGATTCTATAGTGAAAAGGGATAGATTCATAATCTATCTGTTGGACCTAGGATGAAGCCCCCAGACAAATTTCTATAGATTTTGGAAGGGGATTATTTAGATTGATTTCAACACAGATTCTAGCATAGGAAATAATCTTCTTGTCTAAGGACTAGTGTGCTACAACAATTGGCATTCCCAGTAGGGCAGCTATCTGCCAGAGGATATCTTCTCTCCAAAATTCCAAAGGGAGTCTTAGAAGTCGAACCCAGATAGGGACTTAGGTTGGCAATTCCTCTGCAAAATTGAACCTTGGGTGCCATGGTTTGATAAACAGACTATTACGATCATAAAAGTAGGGCCCTCCTTTGAAGATTCGGTTCCTATCAGATACTGAGGAAAAATTTACCATAAAATAACTATTGGCAGCCAATATAATATCTATATCCCCCTCCACCTACTAGGTGCGCCGCATCCAGGCTTCCAGGGCCATCTGGGATATTCTAATGCCCATAAACTTACAGATTAGAGCATGAGCTGACAAATACTCTACATCCTCCCTAATAGAATCCTGAGAAACCACCAAAATAGGCCTATCCTAGCTGCATGGGAAGTAGCCATTTACCTTAGATACCTTGGGCCGCTCACTGAAGTAAAATGCCTCCTTTCCATGGGGAGCCTCCTCCTGAACCAGTCACACTTTGCCCGAGCCGTCGCTTGGGCCGTCCATCTCCTTTCCTCCACTCGCAGCCATCTCCATCTTTTCCCTATTCTTCATGAATTTTAAATTTTTAAGGTATATCTTTGTGTTGAAACATAAATTAAGAAAATAGAATCAGGTGGTTGATGCATTGAGCAAGAGAGTATCATTATTAGCTATTATGGTGAGTGAAGTAGTTGGATTTGAAACTATCAAAAAATTATATGATGCTAATCCATATTTTAGCAAGGTAGTTGAAAATTGAAAGAATCTATTAATAGATGGGATAGATACTATTAAGTATATGTATCTTATACAAGAAGGTTATCTCTTTAAAGGGAGAATTATGCATTCTAGTTGAGTCTCTATGAGAGAATATAATAAGAGGATTACATAGGATTAAGTAAATTGGGATCATCAGGTTCCAAAGAAGAAGGAAAAGATATTGCAAGTTTTGGATATGAAGATAGTGAAAACAAAGCAAGGGAATTATAATAGGGATTTAGTACAATGAGAAGGATTATAGAAAGAAGACAACACTTAGATTATAAAATGGGAGATAAATGATATTGATAAAAAAAATAGTAGTAATAGAATCAGGGCAACTCTCAGGGGCTAAGATGTTTTCAACCAGGGAAGAATGGTGTAGAAAATAATAGGCTATTCTTTTGGAGGCCATAAATTTTAACTCATAGCTCTTTTTGAGCTCTTCTATGCTCCAAAATAACCATCTCAAAAAAAAATTTGCTTCCCTAATCCACACTATTTTATTAGAGTTTATTTCAATATTTTTTGGAGGCTATATGTGATCATATGAAGGTCTAAAATTACCATTTCATAATTTTTTTAAGAAATTTTTATTTTTAGAGATTGTATATTTTTAGGACCAGAAGTCAAATTTAGCTGAATTTCATCCCATAGAATAATTATAGTGTTAGAAGTATTTCAAGATATTTTTAGAGCTATGGATATTTTCATATGAAACTTAGTATATATAGTGGCTGCTAAAAATAGTGTTTTTTTTAGATTTTAGTTGTTTTCATAAATTTTGCATGTCAACTCTAATTCCAAGTTGATGATTATTTACACATGGTTCGGGTTTTGATTATTTTAATTTATTCAATATGAAACAATAAAAGTTATTTTTTTTAGAAGCCATATCCATTGATAATTTATTGTTTTAGATGCTGATGAGGGGGACACAGATCATTATGAAGAAGTTCAAAAAGAATAAGAACATCAAGAACAACCACCATTGATGAAAGAGAGGATGGTTTGAGCATTAGAAGTAAAAAATGAAAGAATCAAAGTTGATGTTCTAGATTATGGAGTTAGTTTAAAACCAGGAGAGTTGATAGATTGGATGAATAACATGGATAAGTTCTTCGAGTGGAAAACTATAAGAAAAGACAAGAAGGTAAAGTTTGCAATCAAAAAATTGAAATGTCATGCAATTATTTGGTGGGATCACTTTTAGAAATAAAGATAACCTAAAAATTTTATAAATAATTTTTATTTCAATCTAGGTTGAAAATCTTGTGATGGAGATAACCTGAATCACTCTTTTGAAAAAGAAATAGGATTCTACATTTAATAGTTCAATTTCATGTGATTTATTTATTTTTCAAATGATCTCATTATTTAGTCCATTGAGGTTTGTGTACCAAGCTAAGGTATAAGGATAAACTCAAAAAAATTATATTATCAAGATAGATCTAGAATAATTTAGTGTTTTTACTTTACTCCAAATGTTCAATTAAGTGCAAGTGATAGATTTAGACAATAGAATGAAATTGTTTTAAAATTCACATGCTCTATTTTGATTCATTTGCCTTCAAATATCTAAAAATGCATAATAAAACACTCCTATACTACATAATTTTTCAAGTGTGACTACTCACTATTTGAATTCTAAAGCCTACACAACTTTTAATTATACATCCACCATTAAAATTTTTCTTTTCAATACTAGGACATATAACTTCTAGGAGAGCAAGGGACACTTATAGAATGCTGAAAAAAAATATAACCAAAACCAAACAAACACAAAAATAAACCTAATCTAAGAAAGCAAGGAAACTTACCTAAGAAAACAAAAAATACAAACAAGGAAACTATGTACACTAAAGGACAACCCAAAAAAAATTGAGAGGGTGGGTTTGGAAACCTAGTGCAATATGTCTTCCACTTATTGGTAGAAATAATGCATTTTCAGTCAATGTCTTTAGAAAGGCAAATACATCATTATATTCACTAAACCATTATTTTAATTTCTTGCCTATGAAGTTAAGGCAATCAACAAGCATATGTTCAAACCAATCATTTATAACTAAAAAGATTTACATCATGATAATTATCAGAATCAAGAAATATGAATACCTTATGCTTGGTGGTTTGGGCATCATGAGGAGTAATAAGTTTAGGAAACACCAATTCTACAAGGATTAGAATAAATAATAGGCAATTGTCTTCTTCCTCTTTCATGAGCTCTTTGAATGTACTTGTCCTCATCTAAGTCATCATTATATTCTATTAGCATATCATAATTAACTAGAGGAGAGGATTGATGACCATATGGATAAAATAGAAAGGTTTCTACTTGAATGATGGTAATAAGATCACTTTTATATTTGATTGTTTCATACTTTGGAAAGTGAACAAATATTCTATTTTTGTCTTGGATGGAGGTAAAATAACTGATCTTTTACTTGAATTGCTTCTATGAAATCCATGGTCAAAGAACTTTTTGAAAAACATTTTTATAAATGTGGTATTTAGGGGGTCCATAACATACTAATACATATCTAAAAGGTTTAATATTTCTAGTGTCTCTATTATGGCCCTTTTGAAACCTAAAATTGAAGTCTCTAATGAGCTCAAGATATTGTTTCTTAATCATAAGAAATTATTTTAATGAGACATGGACATCAATCACTTGACCAAATTGGATCAAAAATAGATTTTCATAGTTATTTTAGCTAGTAATAGAATTAGGTTCCAAGTCTGAAAATTTGTCAAATGCTTATTCTTCTAAAGTAAAGGAAATCAAAGGGGTCTTCAAAAAAGTCATGCCAAATACAAGGGACATTTATGGCCGATTAACTAAGCTAAGACATTGGGGATGCAATATAATTATGGATAGGCTGAAAAAAAGGAATCAACATGTGAAAGAAGATTATCCCTATTGGTTCTATCTATCCTATACTTCAACAAAATGGAACAAAAGGAGAAGAAACCTATATCTTGAACTTATGATACTTGTAGTGGTGTCTAATATGTTCTTGAATGAATAAAAATAAAAAAATAAACTAACAAGAAAGAATGTTCCTACTCCTTATAGTGCTAATTATTCTTTGCTTAAGAAAATAATAGATGGGAGAATCTCAAAGGAGAAGCATCAAATTTTGACAAATTCAAACAAAGGCCCTATTTCTAGAACTAGTTATTGTTTGCATTAAGCAAAAAATATTTGGGATAAGATTGAAGGAGAGGCACCAAAGCTTAAAAAATTAAAATAAAGGGCCCACCTTCTATTGATAACTTTCATTTACATTAAGAAAATAATATATTAGAGAAGATTGAAGGAGAGACACCAAAGTTCAACAAATTCAAATAAAGGGCCCTCTTTATATCACCATCTAGTTTTTGCATTAAGTAAATAATAGATGGGAAAAGCTTGAAAGAGAGGTACAAAAGTTTAGCAAACTCAAATGAAGGGTCCTCCTTCTAGGGTTAGTTATTATTCCTCCCAAAATCTTGATCCAAGAAACACTTATGGGATTTAGTCCTCAAAGAGAAAAATGGGGGACAACATATGGGATAAAACATACCCATCAAATTTAGGACCTTGCTATAGTGGTCCAAGGGCCGAATGGTTCCAAATATAAAATTTTACTCTGATATTTTTTTTAAACACCAAGGTTTCAATTGGTATGATAATTTTATGTTCATTTAATATCTTGATAAATATTTGTTTAAATCTTGCTATCTACTTGATTTAAATGATAAAATATTTAAGGCTTGTTTCCCTGTAATTCCCTTGACAACCTAAACTAGGGTAGGTTATCATCCAAAAAATAAGTAAAAGGAGAGAGGCTAGGGCCGAAAAGAGAGGGTCATACTTGAGTTAAATAAGCTTATTAATACAAAGGATCTAGAATTATACTTGACCATAGTTATACCAGTGTGTGCTTAGTCTAGTAATTACACAAACTTTTAGCCATACAGTGGAAAAGATTTTTAGGATAATTTTGAAACCCATTAATCTATTAAATAAATTATAAAGATATCCTATCTTGTATTTTTTAGTTATTTCACATAATGGCTACAAGAAACCTGAATTAAAGCGTGAATAAATTCAAAATACTAGTTATGATCGCTACTACACAACATAACTAAGACAATCAATTGAAAACAAACATACCAGTAGTCATTACATCAATAAAAAGTTAAATTAGAATAATTAAGGCATGTCAGGCATACAAAACATAATAAAATTAGCATTAAACATTCTAAAATCATTGCATTATAATCCATTTCTCTAGGCAAGCAATCAAGGCCAAACAATGAGAAAAGGTAGGTGCACTCTTAGCTTAATTCCTACAAAGCTTTGGAACAAGAAGTGTTGACCCCTTATACATTAAAAAATTGTTGTATATATAGATGAGTTCACCCAGGTTCATTCAACCCACTATTTAGGTGATTTTAAATATTCAATGATGATTGGGGAATGTAATTGAGATTCTAACAGAATTTCTACTTTGACCATGATTTGTAGTTAGAGGCCATTCCTCTTAAAGGCTGAATTTTATCTTATTAACTTTTTATTGATATTCTCTTGATCCTAATGTGCATGCCATGCCCATGATCTAATGATTTATTCATGATCTTCAATTCAATTCAACCCTTTTTTATCATGTCTTAAAGCTAAAGCCATTTCTGCAAGTTGGTTAAGAAGGTGAGATTGGTCTCATAGTTGATTCAAGGGATTGATGACCTTGCTGGGATAAATGGCCATCAATTTAAAGCTATCTAAAAGCTTCCATTTGTTGGGTTGTTATTTAGATGGAAGCTTGGTTTTGATGGTCTATTTAAGGGTGGGTACCTATTAACTTTATGTTTTTGCACCACTAACATCATCAGGATATATCTATTTCCATCTCAATTTATTTATTATTCTCCTTGCCAACTAATTTTTTATGTCACTTGGTATAAATTTGTGAACCCTGAGCCTCATGTTTTACTTTCTATGTTCTTATCTATTGAATTTGAGCTTTGAGTTATTTCTTAACATGATCATGCCACGTGGCATGCTATATTTAAATCATGGTAGTGATTTGTCATACTTTGAATCTATATATTCCATAGGTCCCCTAGCTTAATTTACAGATAGCGATACTTCAAAATTAAGATAGGGGACCTTGCTAACATCATCAAGTACATGTGGAAATCCCTCATTCACTTAGTCAATGCTCTTGGTCTCATGGGATGATGCCATATGGATTCATACTAACTATTTGGGACCTATTTTAATCAAATACAATCGTGTTATATGGCACAATTGTAGGGCTCTTAGGATGCCTATGTGCATTACTTCTTTTTGAGTCTTAGGGCTCCTACAAGTCATCAATATAAGAGATCAGATGGCTAGTGGGGATTTAGGGGTCATGTGATCCTCTACAATTGCTTTGATTCCCTGAATTCTAAAATGTTGACACCTATCATGATCTTAGGAGGTCAGAATTCATCGACTTAGAAAATTTGTTGTGATCAGGTTTTGATCAAATGTAAGATATCTTATGAAAGATCGAATGATCCAAAAGGATCTTGGCCAAAATATTGGGTGGATTTATCAAATAACTAGATAGTGTTAAGAATTTGTCCATTTGATGGAAGATCGAATGGTCCATGGTAGGATCCTAATGCTTTTATAATATTTTTAGATGAGCACCTAAACTTAAAATAAACATGATCAAGATGCATGGTATAAAAATAATGGCTCAAGATCCTTGAAATAAAATTGAAAGTAAACAAGGTAAAATACACTTCGAACAAGGATGAATAGATTAGTTTGAGAAATCAAAATTGAATATAAAATAAATAAAACCTAGTTTTGCATAGATAAATCTCAGATTTTGACTATAACAAAGGCCATTTTTAAATCTTGAATCCATAAACATTTATAAATCTCTAAACACTTTTAAAATCAAGCCTAAAATTAAATATTTGACTAGGTCTTTGGAATGGGATATTATAAAGACTTGGTAATTTTAAATTGAAAATTAACCTTTTAATGACCCAAGTAAACCCTAACATTTATGCAATTGAATTAAGCCATGGTCTAAAACATGGACAACACACAATATATGGAAAACATATTTGTCCAATTTAAACATAGATATTACAAGACCAAGGTTATTTAAAAATCAATTTTGAACATGGTTAATCCTAAGGCTAAACCAAGAATTCTATAGGCAAGGACAATAATGAAGGTATTTAAATTCAAACAATTGTTTCAAAATTCAAAGCTAACATAGACCTAAGGGTTTTTAAGGGAGACCAAACCCTAAACTAAAACAAGAGGGTCCCCATATGAAAGCATTTGAATATGGGGTGTGTTTGAAATAAAATAAATATTTGCACTCTATACATGACATATTCTTGACAAAGGTATAATATGTTTCTCTACTTTAAAATTATCTACCTACTACATGATTCTACAAAGATGTATACATAAAATACAAGGTATTGAAGGATAAAGAATCATTATAGAAATGTAATGGTTGGAGCATCCACATTTGCTTTTTCATCTTACAATAACTAAATAACTTGATTGTGAGGTGCATGGTATACTAAGAGATTTGTGCAAAAGGTTTTAGATTTGTACATGTGCTACAAGGAAAGTTAATTTCATGTAAATGTCATGTGTGTGGTACATGTTATGTAGGTTACATCATGTGCACAATTTTTTTTTTTGCATGGAACAAAGAGTTATACTGAATGACAATGAGATTGATCATTCAAAATTTGATGTAGGGGATTAGACTATAAAAGGGGATGTTGGCCCTTGACATCACACCAAATAAGATTATAAAACTTATGTGCTTTGAGCCTATCAAATAAAGTGTGAAATGTTTTATTTTGAGTTATGTGACAAAGATCTTAACCTTGTATGAAATGCATATGATGATAGCAATTATACAGATTCCTCAAAGCATGGCTTTTCCTTGCATCTCTGTGGGATGCACATGATACAAGGGATTGTGTGAAGGATCAAAGCATAAATATTATGTGGCATGTAACCTGGAACTACATAAAAGGCACATGATAGAAGGGGCTATGAGAAGTTGAATAAGTAATCAAGTCACTTGGGGTAAGGATGCCATTTGATACAACTACACACACATGAAATACAAATATAATTTAGAATGGAATATTATAAAAACAACCCCTCTTTCTCCATATTTACTAGTTAAATTTATAATGGTATTAATGTATTATTTAGTGACCCATGAGAACTTAATATAAATATCAGTCATAACACTATAACATTTAACCCAAATTTCAATGTTTATTTTGCTTTAAACTTTTAATTAATTTGAAAATGTCCAAACTTTCTTGTTTGACATCAAAAATTTATTTATTTAGTTCTTTTCCCAGATATATGTAATATTTTTGATGTTAATAGAGTATGATTTGAATGACATCAAAATTTATACATGCATGAATAGACATTGACGTTTTGATTTTCATAAAAGATGTCAATTTTTAGAAATTTTTATTTTGATTTAAATGTGTTATAAAATTTGTAAAATTTTTAAAAATCATACACATGGAATTGATTCAATAGAGGAGGGAGTCAATTTAATAGAGGAGGGTCATTTGAAATAGGTAAAAACAAATGGAATTGATTCAATAGAGGAGGGAGTCAATTTAATAGACGAGGGAATCAATTTGATAGAGGAGGAACATGTTTTTTATTTGGTAGTTTGTTTGTTTTTTCTAGGTTTTATGTGTTGTAGAAGCTTAGTTAGGGGTAATTCTGTTAAGGAATGTTTTTAATCAATTAGAATACATTTTAGTTCATATGTTTAATGTAATTATTAAAAGATTTTATCCTTGTTAGATTTATATGATTCACATTTCCTTTAATCATTGTAAGATCACAAATAATATTTATATTTAGCTAACTTATAAAATATTACTCAAGAATTATTTATATAAGCTTATAAGTTTGTAAGTATGGAGAAACAAACTGATAGAGATCCCTAAATAATAAGATCACTAAAAAAAAGAAAAAGAAAACTATGACCTATTATTATTAGTGAGTTGTTTTACATTCCAAAAAATTCATGCTATCATAAATAACATGATGAATTATCCTAACATTCCCCCTCTTAATCCAGCATGGTCTCAATTGAGCAAGAAATAAATTCTATGAATGCATCAAATTTGTCACATGCAAGTGACTTAGTGAAGAGATCTACATGATGTTATTCTATTAGGAAATATTAGAGTTAGATGTTGTGTTTTTAAACTTATTTGTTTATGAAATGTACTTGTGCCTCAATGTGCTTTGTGCATTCATGAAACATTGGATTGTGAATAAAATTAAGAACACCCTCATTGTCACAATACAAGATGGGTTGTTACTTTTATGGTACTTCCAATCCTTCAAGTATTCAACGCAACCATATCACTTCAAATATAACTCCTATAAAATATATTTTGATTTAGTGTAAGATACAAAAAGAAATGTTATTTCTTGGTCTCCCAAGATATAAGACCAAATTCTAGAAAGAACACATATCTTGACGTATATTTTCTATCATCAATATTACTTGCATGATCTAAGTCTAAATATCATGTCAAAAATAAATTATCATTATTCTTGTATTTTATTCAAAAGTCCATTATACCCTTTATATATCTCAGTATCCACTTTGTTGATTTTCAATGAGACATCTTTGGCTCTTCCATAAATTGTGAAAGATAGATGGTAACATAATTGATGTTTGGCCTAGTATATGATAACTAAATAAGACTCCCAATCAAATGCTGATAGAGATTTGTATTCACTTGTGGTTATAGATCTATAGGAGACAACTAAAGCCTTGTTTTCATAGGTGTAATAATTAGTTTACTATATTTCATCCAAAAATTCTTGAGTGTTATCATGGCATGTTTCCTCTGGGACACAATATGTGGTGTTATTTTTGCCATACTTCTAATCCAAGATAATAGTTTAGAATACTATTATATGTCATGTCAAATGATTAGTTAAGATCTATCTTGATTGCATCAATCATCTTCACCGAAATTCTAGTGATGACTAGATCATCAAATTATAGAACAATAATAACAATCTTAGCCCTCCCCCCTTTGTTGTTTGACATATATATTTGGATCATAAGGAATCCTCTAAAATCCATGTTGAATTATATTCTCCTTGACTTTTATGTACCATGCTTGGGGATCCTGTTTGAGACCACAGAGAGATTTGATGAGTTTACACACTTTTTCTTCGTTATTAGGAGTGAAAAAACCTTTTAGTTATATTCAACATAGTTGATGTTTGGATTAGTATATTATAATTAAATAAGACTCTGAATCAAATGATGATAGAGAGTTGTATTCACTTGTGGTTATAGATCTATAAGAGATAACTAAAGCCTGGTCTTCATAGGTGTAGCAATTGGTTTATTATCTATCATCCAAAAATTCTTGAGTGTTGTCATGGCATGTTTCATCTGGGACATAATATGTGGTGTTATTTTTTCCATACTTTTAGTCCAAGAAAATAGTGTAGAATACTGTTATATGTCATGCCAAATGATCAATTAAGATCTATCTTGATTGCATCAATCATCTTCATTGAAATTCTAGTGATGACTAGATCATCAAAATACATAACAATAATAAAAATATCACCCCCATCTTTATTGTTTGATGTATATATTTGAATAATAAGGAATCATCTAAAATCCATGTTGAATTATATGCTCCTTAACTTTTATATACCATGCTCGGGGATCCTATTTGAGACCATAGAGAGATTTGATGAGTTTACACACTTTTTATTAATTATTAGGTGTGACAAAACCTTTTAGTTGTGTCATGTAAAATTCCTCTTGTAGATATCCATTTAGAAAGGCACTTTCACATCCACTTTCTGAATTATCCATCAAAACTGTGCAACTAGAGAAAATATCAATCTGATAGTCTTGATCTTGGCCTTAGGAGCAAATGTCTCCTCATAGTCGATGTAGCATATCACTTTGATATGCATCATGCATTATGTTTGTGAATACTTACATCTACTTTAAATTTAATTTTAAATATTGATAAAAGATTCAATTATATTCTTCCCTAGTGGAATATCTTCAAGCTACCATGTATTATGTTTCATCAATGATTAAAATTCTTCATTCATGGTATCCTTCCAAGGTTTTGACTTCAGGTGTTATTTAACTATAGAGGGCCCGATTGATTCAAAAAATATACTTATTAGGGCCAAATTAACCTATTTTTAAGTCATTATATGAGTCCTTGGTCTAGTGGTTGATGTATCTAGAATTCTATCCAATTAAGCATTTCTTATTATACTTGTATACTATTTAGCCATACGTTCAACTAATATTATGGGTGGATATATAGTATTTTAATGATTATCCCCATCATCTTTGTCACCATTAGTGTTGTCATGACTATCTATAGGTTTACTTATTGAATTAGGTAAGTGTGTGGAAGAAAAATTGGTTTTAACTTTCTCATCAAACTATACATTTGTTAATGAATGCCATATTCTTTGAAATAGTCAAAAAATTCTTTACAGGTGTATTCTCCCCCTCAATTTAAGAGGAGATTTTTTATTTTACAAATAACACTAGTTACCATAGCTACTTTAAACTCTTTCAATGCATATAAATCTTGGGATTTGGTCATTAGATAACATATCCACGTTATTTTAAGAGTGTTTGTCAACAATGAATATAAAATATTTAAACCCATGGTGACTAGGTCTCATTGGTATGCATAGAATGGTATGCACCAAATCTAATTTGATGGATGATCTTAAGGAAATTTGACCAAATGATGCTCTATGTTGTTTACCTAATAGACAAATAGGATATATATCAATAAGTTTATTCAAATAAGGAAGTCCTTGTACCATGTTACAATGACTGAGTGCATTCAGTTTTATAAAATTCACATGTCGATATCTAAAATGCCATAAATTGACTGAGTCTAAATCCTTACCTATAAGTGCTTGATTATTAGTTGAACAAAGTCAAGATAGAACATCTTCTCAATGCAAGATGCTCTTGAAACAATTTTTAAGTGTTTTGAATAATATTCGATTAGACATATCTTTTTACTTCCTTTGAAGTCAAAACCAACCTTTAGGTTGTGCTCAAGTAACTCACTAATAGAGAGTATATTCTTTGTAAGTCTTGGGACATACATGACATTGGAAGTTTTTTAAGCATGTTATCTAAGTGGTAATGATATGTTATCAATGCCTTGAAAATGATAAGATGAATCATCACCGAAAGAGAAATGATTTTTAGGAGAGGTCTCATTCATACTATAAAACCAATCTTGTCTTCCATTTATGTCTTAATGAAACTCTATGGCATATACAAAGTCCTCATCAGAGTGGGTGTCTTATTATTTAGTAATGTTTCCTTACTAATTTGTTTTCTTCTTTCAATTACTCTTCTTATAACCTTATCCTTCTTGTAGATGTGATAATTGTTGGTTATTGGGATTTTAGTTTCTTAATGAGTCATGTGTAAATGAGTTATACTAATAACCATTTAGGTCATGACATTTATTTCCACAAATGAGTCAAAATTTATGTTGTCTATTCCATTTTTGATTTTGTTGATGACCTTGATTTTGTTTAGAAGACTTGATCTATCTCTTCCCTTTCTATTGATGAGAGGCTAGAACATGTTCTTCTAATTCTTCTTCTTCTTCTACATGCATGGACTCTTCCTGTTGTAATATGTTGAACAATTTATCAAATGATAGTTTTTATTCATTGAAAGTAAATGTAATCATGAATATCCTATAGAATGGAGGAAATTCTCTTAATATAATAGGTACAAGAGAGCTATCTTTAACTTTTTCACCCAATGCTTGGAGCGAGGCCCTCCAAGTTTCAACACATCTTAGAAAAGATTCCACTTTTTCATTGGCATTCAATTTGAATGAACTAACTCTAAATATGGAGAATTTTTATTTCATTTTTTTACTCATATATAATTTGGATCTTATCCCAAGCTTCCTTAGTTATGGTAGCTTCATGGATATGAGGTTATATCTCGTCCAATATCCTAACCATTAAAATCAAAATTTCATTTTTATTTTACATTATCAAACTTATGCTTCTAATTAGTGTTAGAGGCATGTCAGGTAAATTTTATACTAATAAAAGACTAAATGTCCTCAGTTCAATTTGTGTCTTGATGTTATTTCTTCAAGTGGCATAGTTATCATCACATAGTCTTTGAGTCTGGTAGAAATAATTTTGGACCATTTACATCCATTGTGTATAATCTGACAAAAGGTGATAGATTAGTTTCTTCACACTCTACGTATCAAGGGCTCCCTTTTTATATACTATAAAACTGATATACTAAACCTTTCTATAGACACACAGTTCCTATATACATGTATGTGCATATAATAAGTTTGTCAGGTTTTTATATACCTAATTATAGACAAAAGAAGCATAAATGTATGTGAAGGAGAATAATATGTGGTACCTAGATAGTAGCGAAAGAGGTTCACCCAATAATTAGCAATTTATTAGGTATAATTTTGCATAGGTGGGAGTAACTTCCATAAATACTTGGAAATTTCATATGCCAAGATTTATCCCTATCAATTGAATCAAACATGTAAAGGATGGATGACTAATGAAAATTTTAACCTTACTTATCCAAAATGGTTTATAGGGATGATTCCTAGACATCGATGTTGCATCTATATTAGGCTACTTATTATGCAAGTTAATAAAAAAAATTATCCATAAACCAAGTTAGCGGCATCACTTACATCGAACATTGTGATTATGTAAAATACACTGTTTTATTTTTTTAACTTGTTTCAAATGTAATTTTTGTAGAAAAAAGTTTTTTACAATGCTTTTTACAAATAAAATACTACAATTTAAAAAAAAAAATACTAATTCCATTTAATCAATAAAAAGATTATCCCCTACCATTTACTTTATTTTTTTATTTTTTGATGATTTTGCTTAATAAATTTAACTAACTATGACTAGCTTTGGTGGAAGTACCAAATTTAACAAAACGACTCAAAAAATAAAAATATAAAAGAATATAGAATTCTTTTGGGAGGGATTTAAACCTCTCACTTACACTTTACTAGAACACAGATCTACCAACACACCTATGACACATTTCATGTGTATAGATGTAAAAACCTTATATTTAAAGACTTAAAGACTACAATTTATGAGCAAAACCTTACCTCTTTTATAATCCCACGGGTTGGTACAAAAGATTTTTGAGAGAAATTTGCAGTAAAGAAGATGAATTTGACGGTGGTTTTGAGGACAAATACAATGGTTTTGAACAACAAAGGGTCGTGTTGGCACTTTAGAAGGAATCCCAAAGCTTCAAAAAATAATATAAGATCAATGGGGAAGTAATATACAATGAAATGTTTTTTCAGGTTCTTGAAGCATTTTTGGAGTTTGAAAGAGCAGATAAGAATATTGGAGCACTGAACTATAAATAAGAATGCTAAAGTTTCATATGTAATATTTGTATTCAGGTAGCCTATAAAACCTTACACAAGAACCATTTATACAAGCTTAGAAGCTTGTAAATAGGGAGAAACAAAATAACAGAGGTCCCTAAATAATAGGATCACTAACAAAAAAAATTGTGACCTATTATCATTAGTGAGTTGTTTTATATTCCAACAACTCCACGTTATTACAAACAACTTGAATTATCCTTACAATCGTTCCATTATTTTGTCATAATTCATGTTTCTTTTCTATATTATTACCAGATATTGTAACTGAGAAAATATTTCAAGGTTCCTTCATAAGGGAATGTACACTTATCAAATCATATAGAAAGAAGATAATTTTTATATGTTGTGTACATTGAAAATATTATAATAGAAATGTATATAAAATTTGATGTATATATGAAAGGTGATTTTTTTGATTAAATCTCTTTAAAAAATATGATTAGATGTTAAAAAGTGTATTTTACTAGGATACTCTCATAATATTTCAATCAATCAATCTTAAAAAAAAATATCCTAACCAATTTAAAAATAATAATATACATTTTACATATCTTAATAGGAATGTATACATAATAAACATAAATTATTTAAATAAAAAATATATAAAAAGGTAAGATCATATATAATAAATATAAATTATTTAAAATATATATCAATAAATTATGATCGCATGAAATATAATGATAGAATTACAACATTTAATTATTTTTAATGAAGAGATAATGATACTAACATAATGGTTTAGTATGAATTAATATCTTAACATTAAATCCATTAATCTTAAAATAATAGGTATTGTATTTTGCCTTTTTAAAAGTTAATGGTTTACATTTTTGGAGAAAACATTTTAGGGCACTTTTTGGTGGATAAGTACACACGATAATGAATAATATATTTCATCCTTCTTGTGTATTTCTTAACATAATTTTATTACATTTTACAATTTCAAATTCCTTCTTTACATCATCATCATTTTGTAATTTAAATTGTATTAGATCACTTGTACCTTCAGTATGTAAGGTTTCCATATAAGGTGTACATCCATATTGAGGCATAATAAAAGCAATATTTATTACACGATGTAGTTATAAACATTACATGATAGATATGTATGGAAAATGCAAAAATGTATATAAGATATGAGAACTTTTTATTTTTAAATGTGGTAATATACACAAACCTTGGGATTTATTTGAAATTTGTTTTTGACAAAATATGGTTACATGGATTATAATAATTCTCAGAATTAAAAAATAGATTTTACAAAAATTCTTTCAAACTCTTGAATTTAATTAATCCATATGAAACATATCCTAATGGATTATATAATAATAATATAATATTTTACACATACTCAGATATGTGTACAAAATTTGAGAACATATCCAATATAGGTAAACTATTTGAAAAATATCTCAACTAAATGTGGTCAAACAAATTACAATGATAGATATAAGAAATTTAGTTTTCATTTTTGAAGAGGCTTAGATATTAGCATCATTTCCCAATAGTTAGTATCTTAACATTAGTGAGAATGATCTTAAGGGAAAAGTGTTTCTCGTTTTGTCCTTTCTTTTGGTTAAGTTTTTATACATTCTAAAGTTTTTATGCATTAATTTGCAACAATTTATGTCCTTTTTCTATATTATCATAAGTTTTAAATTTTATAAGATTATAGTTAAATGCTTTTACATTAAATATTTTAAATTTATAATATTGAAGTATATACATATCCGTCAAAGTATAATCAAAATAATATATTATTATTATTATATACTTACAAGGACCACTTTATAGAAATGTATGTAAAATGTGGAAACATCCATAAGGCACTTGAACTATTTGACAAAACATGTCAATAAAATGTGGTTCTACGATGATGAGATTAAAACTTGTAGCTTCGTTTTATAAAGAGGCAACGATTTTAAAATTACGTAATCATATACTAGTAACTTTAGAATATGTTTATTTCAATGGAGAGAGATGCATGTTGTATTTTATCAAAAAAAATTAGTTCTTTTTCTATGATATCATAATTTGTAACTAAGATTACAATAAAGAGTATTTTTATTAAATATACCAAGTTATCTACATAAAATTATATATATCCATCAAATAATAATTGAAACTAAGTATGTTTCATACATGTTACAATTGAAACATTAATATAGACATCTATGCATAATGTGGCAACATACATAATTAAAGTGAGTTTTGTTTTAGAACATCTTAATGGAATATAGTTATATGCACTACAATGATAGACATGGTATGTTTATTCTTTTGTTTTATGAGGAGGAAATGATATTAACATCATGGGATCAAATTTTAGTAAAATAGATGCTTTCGAAATGAAGCGACATATGAATTTTGTAATTTTTCAAAAAAGTTGAATTCCTTCTCTATGTTATCATATTTTTCAATTAATATCACATTAGAGAGTTTTCCCAAAACTTTACGTTAAATATTTCAAGGTTGGTACATAATAGTAAATGCATCCTAATTTAATCATACTTAAAAATTAAAATTTTATATATATTGTATTTGAAAATACCATGTTAAACATGAATGAAAATTTTTACATCATACACATAACCCATGAAATATTTAAAAAAATGTCTCAATGAACTATAGTCACATTATGGACAATGATGATGGAATCAGGAAATTTACTTATGTTTTAAATAGAGGTAATTATCTTAGAAAACTATAAAATAATATGTTAATAACTTTAGTATATCTTTCTTTCATTTACAACAATAAATGATTGTTGTATTTTCTAAAGAAATTTACATTCCTTCCCTTTGTTACCATATCTTACAAAGATTGCATTAGGAGGTCCATACCTTACATAATATTTCAATGTTTATATATAATTGTTTGTACATCCATAAAATCATAATAAAAAACATATATTTTTCCTATGTTATAATTTTAAACACCCTAAAAGACATGTATAACAAATGTGATAGCTTCTAAAAGGCACACAAATTGTTTGATAAAATGTCTTAAAGACATTGGGTCATGTGGACTACAATGATGTGTTTAGAATGTTTAGATTTTTTAATGGAGAGACTATCAACTTATCATTATGGCTAAACATGATAGTAAATTGGAAGATTTTTCTCTAAATAGAACGACATATGAATGTTATAGATTGTCAAATAATTCAAGTTTCTTTTTTATAATAAACTGAGATTGCATTAAAGAATATTTAATATAAATTTTTCAAAATTGATACATAAATTAAGAATAATCAAAAGCATATTTTCATATATTGTAGTTTCTAAAACTATTTTATATGTGTATAAAAAATGTGGTAGCATAAATGAGATACATGAATAGTTTGGCAAAAGACTTTAATGAAATATGATCATGTAGACTGCAATGATATAATTATGACATTTAACTATATTTTATGAATATAAATTAATATTAATTTTATAATATAATATATTATTAGATTTATTAAATGTTTCTCTTAATCTGAAAATATATATGAATGTTTTATTTTATCGAGTAATTCAAGTTCCTTCTATATGTTGCCACATTTTATAATTATGAGATTGCATTAAAAGATACATAAATATTTCATAGTTTCTATATAATAATATGTACATTCACTAAAACATGATCAAAATTGAATATTTTTCATATATCATGATTGAAAAAACCACGATAAAAATGTTTGAAAAATGTGGTAGCATGCATAAGGCATGTGTTGCTTGACAAAATGTTTCAATAAAATGTGGTCATATAAAATGTTATCAATAACTTAGAGCATTTTTTTTTTTTTCTGAAAAGATAATAATCTTATTATTATATTGATACATTATTTTATTTTATTTTATTTTAAACTTTTAAAGATGTTTCTTTGAATGAAACAACATTCATGAATAGTGTAGTTTTTCAAACAATTCCTATGAATAATATAGTTTTTCAAATTACAATTCATGTTCTTTATGCTGCCATATTTTATAACCAAATTTAGATTAGAGGGTCTATATTTTAAATAATACTCAAAAATTACTACATAAAATTATGTATTTATAAAATACCGATAAAAAATGAATTTAAAAAAAATTAAAAAAATACAAATAAACTGATTATATATTTGTATGGTCAATTTGGGAGCATAAACAAGCATGTGAACTATTTGATAGTATAGTCCTTGACAAAGTTTTGTCACATGTAGTAAGTATATTAATGGTATGATATAAATTAGTAAAATTAATAAATGTTTTCTTTTATTCTTAATAAAATATTAAAATTTGAAATATTTTTTAATTTTAATTAATAAATTTTTAATAATAAAATAATAATTTTCAATAAATAGTAAGTGGAAAATTAAAAAAATAGTATTATTTTTTATTAAAAAACTCAAAATATATATTTTGAGTTTTTTTATAAAAAATAATACTATTTTTTTTATTTTCCACTTACAATAAAATTAATAATTGAAAATTGAATAATAGACATAATCATAGATATTAAATTTGAATTTGATGAAAAATAAACTCAATAATTTTTTTAAGAACTCCATAACACTAAGGTGAAGTCCAATCTTATCCAAAGCTCTCACATCTAGATATTCTACAATAATCCAAAATGGATGTTGGTTAAAAATCACATTTAAATATTAAATAAATTAAAATTAAAAAACAATAATATTATCCATTCAAATAAAATAAAAAATATGAAAGTAGGTTTACAATTTATTTTAAAAAATAATAAAATATTAATTTACATACTTTTTTACATATAAAAATTAATCTAATTTTTTTGATGTCAAATGAAACAAGAAATGTGAGAATTTGTTTTGCATTCTTTCGTAAAAAATTCAACATATTAAAATTTTGACATGTATAAACATACAACAAAATTTTGATGTCATCTCTGACTGAAATTTATTAACTTGACCTATAATTTTTGACTAATCACCCTTCTAAATGTTTTAGACAAAATCATTACTAATGTTTTTCCACTTTGATTGTGCAATTTATTACCACACATTATTCACACTGACCAAATAGTATTAATCAAAAGTAGGTATATATTAGACAATATTATAACAGTTTGGGAAGGAATGGATTGAGCTAGGAGATCTAAAAAAAATTCTATGTTCATAAAAATTGAGTTTTAAAAAACTTATGACTGCATTGAGTGGCCTTTTATCTTGGCTATGCTTAAAGCCCTAGGCTTTGGGACAAATTTAATTCAAACCATATATATGTTTCTTCATATGTCTCATCCATTGTCTCTATTAATGGAGTTACTTTGGAACAATTTGGATTATTTTGGTCTATTTTCCAAGGACACCCTCTAGCACCTACCCTATATGTGATTATAGTAGAGGCCTTTAGATATCTACTTAGCAATGCCCAAGCTAGGGACCTTGTCAAAAAAATCATTCTCTTTCCAGATATAGAAAACCCTCAAGAAGATATGCAATTACTGAATGGCCAATTTGCTAATGATTCTTTCTTTACTATTATTGAAGAAGACAATAATGTGGATAAATCCTTGTAGTGTCTTAATACCTACTATCTTGCCTCTAGATCAAGCATCTAATGGAAAAAAACTAGATTATACAAGTAATCATACCCCCCTTCCTCTGTTGATGTGGGTTAGCAGGTATGGATGGGATTGGATTCAACATGATGAAATTTTCAAGTTTCTTGGCATTCCTTTTTCTTTTTATGCCTCTTCACCCATGTTGTGGCAATATGTTATTAACAGAGTGGTAAAAAAACTAGAGTATTAGGTTACCAAGCCCTTATTGTTAGCAAGAAAATTTCAAATTTGCTTGAAAGTGCTAGCAACTACCCATGTATACTTGTCTTTGTGTTGGGTGTCTTCCAAGAAATCTTACAAAAAACTTGAAAAGCTTCTCAAGGACTTTCTTTGGGGCAATTATTCCCATGGACATGGCTTCTACAGAGTTTTTTGGGAAAATTGATGCCTCTCATGGGATGCTGGAGGTATGGGTCTCATCGACATTACTTGTCAAGGAGTTGTTGTATGTGTCGAATGGATTGTGAAGAAAATTAAAGGTAAAGAAGCTTGGAAGGTGTTGTTTCAACATTGCATTTCTTCAGGCCTTCCCAGAGGTAAAAAATCATAGAAAGCACTCAACTTCTCCAATCTGATCATCATCAAAACCTCTATTCAAATTACAGGGTCCTTTGTTAATGAACTTGAAAACTATCAAGACAAATAAAGTTACTAATAGGCCAAGATCTGAAATAATAACTCGGAATTGATTTGTATTGAATGACTTGAAATAATTCTAAATCCACACCATGCTGAAATAAGCCTCAGCTTGGAATTTAGAGTTGCCATGCAAAAATTCAAGAAAATCTAAAATCTAAAAAAATTGCTTATTTTTAAAAACTCTTGAAATATCCCAAAATCATCCTGAAATATCCTAAACACTATAATTAGACTATGAAATTAAATTCAAATAATGTTGATCTCTAGTTCTAAAAATATACAATTTTTAAAACTAGAAAAACAGGAGAAACTAATTAAATCATAATTTTAGACCCTCAACTGATTAGTATGGCCTCCAAAAAATATCAAAAATATTCTTAATTAGGTAAAACCATCTAGAAATAGAATAATTTTTTTGATATAATCATTTTGGCATGTGGAAAAGCTCAAACAGAGTTACGGGTCAAAAGTTATGGCCTCTGGAAGGTTGGTCTATTTTTTCTACATCATTCTCCTCTTGTTCAAAACAACTCAACTCTTAAAAGTTGGCTTGATTATACTATTGCCACTTTTACTTTTCAATCTTATTCAGCTCCCCTTCTGTAATCTAAGTGTTGTCTTCTTACTACAATCCTTCCCACTGCACCAAATACTTGTTATAATGCCTTTACCTTGTGCTCACTGTCTTCATATCCAAAACTTGCACTAATTTTTCTTTCTTCTTCTTTGGAACCTATTGCTCCCAATTTAATTATTCATCTTCATCATCTTCACCATCTTTTCCATGGAATTAATATAAATCTAAAACATTAAATACTAGAGATATATCAAAATTCTCTGGTAAACTTACCTCATAGATATTATCTTTGATTTTCTTCAAAATTATGCATGTTCCAATTTTATTTTACTTCAACTTATTGTATGTGCCTTTTAAAAACATCTCTTTCCTCAAGTAAACAATTACTAACTCTCCTTCAAATACCTTAAATCTTCTTCTGACATCTGTTGATGCTTTATATTTCTCATTACTTTCTTGCAACTTTCTTCTTACTCCTTGCAACTGCTATATATGCTCTACAAATGCTTCTATATCATCACTAATTTGATTTGTAATTAGAAATTATACCAAATCTAAAATACCCATAGAATTTCTCTCATAAACAATTTAAAAAGGTAACTTTCTTGTTGATCTATTCACTAAACTACTATATGTAAACTTAACTTGTGGTAAAGCTGAGTCCCACTGCTTTGGATTCTCTTCCACTATGCATCTCAATAAAATTTTCAAGATCCTACTCACAAATTCTTTTTATTTATCTGCTTGTGGGTGATATGCACTATTTAACTATTGCTTAGTACCCATCTTATTCCACAAAGTCCCCCAAGAATGATTTAAAAATTTCATGTCAAGTAATAGTTTTTAGAACACCATGCAATCTCACAATATCCATAAAAAATAATTCTACAACCCTAATGGCATCATTGGTTTTATTACATGCAATGAAATGAACCATTTTAATTTTTTTTCTATAATAACAAAAATTGAATCATTACCTCTCTGTGTGTTTGGCAATCCCAACATGAAGTCTATACTCAAATTTATCCATGGTCCTCTTGGAACTAGTAATGGCATGTATAGTCTAGTATTTTGTACATGTCATTTAGCTACTTGACATATTATACATGTCAAAACATACCTTGTCACATCTCTCTTCATATTTGGCCAAAAAACTTTCCTATACCAAAGCTATTGTCTTTGTCTTACCAAAATGTTCAACCAAACCACCACTATGTAATTTTCTTATTATATTATCTTGTAGAGACCGAACTAGAATGCATAATTGTTTCCCTTTGAAGAGATAACCTTCTTATATAATATACTCATCATGAATTGCATCTATCCACCCTATTAATGGATTTTTGTACTTTTAAATTACCTTACTAAAATATGGATCAGTATCATATAATTCTTTTATAGATTCAAATATAACTACTTCACTCACCATAGTAGTTAATAATGCTACCCTCTTGCTCAATACATCAACTACCTAATTCTATTTTTTTAATTTATGTTTCAACATAAAAGTATACCTCTACAAGAAAGAAACACACTGTACATGCCTACTATTCAACTTCTTTTGTGTATTCACATACTTGAAGCTTCATGATCTGTAAATAGTATAAACTCCTTAGGCACCAGATAATTCCTCCAATGTCTTAATGCCTATACAATCGCATAAAGTTTGACATCATAAATATAATACTTTGTTCTTATCTCATTCAATTTCTCATTGAAATATGCTATTGGCTTTCCTTCTTGACTCAACACAAAATTCCAATAAAAGAAGCATCATAGTCAACCTCAAACACTTTGTTAAAATTTGATAATTCTAAAATTAGTCTTTCTGTAATCTTATTTAAAAATTTAAAGCTTTTTGTGGCTGCTCTAGTCCATGCAAATTCCTTCTCTCTCATGTAATTTGTTATTGGTTCCACAATACTACTAAAATTTTTAATAATTTTTTTGTAAAAAGTTGATAAACTATGGAAACTTCTTACCTCTGTAATGATTTTTGGAATAGGCCACTCAACAATCACCTTTATCTTTTATTAATCTATTTTCACACCATCTACAGAAACTACAAATCCTAAAAATACCAAATTATTTTGCATAAACCTGCACTTCTTCAAATTTACATAAAACTTCTCCTTAACAAATCTGTTACCAGTCTCAAATGTTGTAAGTGTTCTTCTTTAGTCTTACTTGATGTCAAAATATTATCAAAATAAACAACCATAAACTTACCAATATATTCTTGTAGCACTATATTCATCACCCTCATAAATGTGTTAGTGCATTAAATAATCCAAAGGGCATAAAAATCCACTCATATAAGCCTTCCCTAGTCTTGAATTCAATTTTCCACTCATCTCCTTTGTGAATTCAAATATGATAATAACTAATTCTTAGATCAATCTTGGTAAAATATTTTTCTCCTGTAAGAACATCTATCATATCATCTAAATAAGGTATAGGAAACCTATACTTTATTGTAATTTTTTCTAATCACTCTACTATCTACACACATTATCCATCTTCCATATTTTTTTGGAGTTAGCAATGCTGGTATTGCACATGAAATCATACTCTCCTTTATCACATTTTTTTAGTAATTTAGTAACTTGTTTATTTAATTATTCATGTTCTATTAGACTCATCTTATAATCTACTTGATTAGGTATAGCTGATCCTAGAATCAAATCAATGTGATGTTGTATATCTTTATTTGGTGGTAAACCATCTAGTAAATCATCAGGCATAACATATGCATATTATTTTAACACTCTTGCTACTTCTGTTGGTATTGGCACCATTTCTATTTCTTCATTCTTTGCTACTAATGCATATGAGCAACCTACTACCTTCATATCTTAGATAAATTATTTAGTAGAGAGCATGCTTTATGTCTTTTCTTCCTCTTTAAGAGGTAACAAACCTATATTTATACCACATTTCTAAAAAGTGTATGTGTTCTTTGCTCCATCATGAATTAATTTCCTCTCAAATTGCCATGGTCTTCCCAATAACACATGACATACATCCCTTGGAATAAAATCACATCATATTTTATCACTATAACTTTTTACTATAGAAAACCTAATTAAGCACCTTTTATCTACTATAACTTCATTCCCTTTATTAAACTATGAAATTTGATAAGGATTAGGATGCCTTTCACATTATAGATTTAGTTTTTCAATCATTTATTTAGAAACCATATTTTCACAACTACCACCATCTATAATTACTTTGCATACTTTTACAATTGAAGTACATCTTGTTTGAAAAGTATTTGATTGTAGCCATGCATCACCACTTTATTTATTCTAAACATGATCCTTCCTTGGAGCGATCATGGTTCTTCTCATCATGATATTCTCTCCAACATCTGTTGGTGTAACTTTAGTATTTTACTATTCTTTTTCAAACTCAACTAGATTTACTCTTGGGTGATCTTCTTTCCTCTTTTATTTACCTTGATAGTGTGGACACTCAAATATCCTATGACTTTCTTCTCCACATCTATAACTGACATAAGATTTATGTTAATTTAAAAACCATCCTCTAGCACCACTATAACCTCATCCTCCCTTAATCTTCTTCCTCTTTGTTGGCATTGAAACCCTTGCCTATTATCATCTTGTCTTTTTGTACCAGGTGATGATTCACCTTTATTGACATTAAATCCACCTCTAGTAATATTCAACCCACCTCATCCCCTTATTAGAGGGGATCTAAATCTTTTTGGACTGAGAGATGTCCTTATGAGATTCTATCTATTTTATTTTTCTTCTACCTTTAAAGCTAATTGATAAGCCTCCTCCATGTTAATTATTCTATGCATACTTAATTCATCTTGAATAAAAAATTTCAAACCATTTACATACATTGCAAACATCTGCTCTTCTATTTCATCATGATCCACTTGTATGAAAATCTTATAAAATTTATTTGTATATTCTTTATACTGTGATCTTTTTGCCTCAAATTCTAAATTTTTTGATATAGGGTTTATGCATAATCCATAGGAAAAAATTTCTCCCTCAACTTTTTCTCCATATTTTTCCATAAATTAATCTTCTCTCTACCTTTTCTTTATCTCTCTTTCTATAGGTGATCCTACCAAATCATTGCATGACCTTTCAATTTTGTACATGAAAAATTTACCTTCTTGTCTTCTCTCATAGTCTTCCACTAGAAGAACTTATCCATACTATTCATCCAATCTATCAAATCATTTGGTTTTAAACTGCCTTCATAATAAGGAACATTAACCTTGATTCTTTCATTTCTTCCTTTTAAATCTAAAACCATCCTCTCTTCCATCGATGGTGGCTGCTCTTTTTATTCTTTTTCTTGATATATGTTTTCATCATGATCTATGTCTTTCTCATCACCACCTTGTCTTCTTTACTGATTGGTGATATCATCTATTAATTGTTAAACATACATCTTTATCTCTTATATAGTTCAGTTCATCTATGCAATACCTCATCATCCTCTTACCATTCTTTACTTCTCCAAGATTCAAAATTGCTCTGATACTAGATAATAAACCGAAAAACTATCAAGACAATTAAAACTACAAATAAGCCAAGATCTAAAACAATAACTCAGAATTGATTTGTGTAGAATGACTTGAAATAATTATAAATCCAAACCATGCTTAAATAAGCCTCAACTTAGAATTTAAGGTTGACTTGAAAATTTTCAAAAAATTATAAAATCTAAAAAAAATGTTTATTTTTAAAAACTCCTAAAATATCTCAAAAATATCTTGAATTATCCTAAATACTATAATTATATTATGGGATGAAATTTAACTAAATTTGATGTCTAGTTCTAAAAATATATAATTTTTAAAAGTAAAAAAACTCAAATAATAATTAAATCATAATTTTAAGCCCTTAGATGATCACGCATGACCTCTAAAAAATATCAGAAATATTCTTAAACAAGTATAACTACCTAGGGACAAAAACAAACTTTTTGATATGGTCATTTTGGCACCTAGAAAAGATCAAATGGAGTTATGAATCAAAAGTTATGTCCTTTGGAAGGTTGGCCTATTTTTTTTCATTAGTTGTTGGTAAAATTTTTATGGAAAGCATGGGAAAAATCAAACCATGAATTTTATGGAATGGCTTAGGGATCTAAGATGGGTTATCTATTAGCTCACATTCTCTATGGTTGTTACCTATTATCAATTTCAATGAAGTCCCTCTGATCGATGTTCATTGGATCAGTGCTCTCAAGTTATTTCATAGAGGCTTTCATACTATCCAAGACATATTTTATAAGTAATATCACTCTTGGATATCATGGAAAGAGGTGAAAAATAAATTTTGGTTAGCCAACTATGATAGAGAGTCTTACATGAAGAAATCCTTAATGTTATTCTACCTTCAATGCTAAATAAAATATCGATTATTTCCATTCATCCTTGGTGGAAGGACTAGAAATGGTATGTGGAAACTCCATTTCATAATTACACTCCCTAATTGGCTATGGGTGGCTTACCCCCATATGCCCATGGTTAACAATCTTAATTCTCATTGGGATCTTCATTCTTTAATTCATACTTGGTACTTCCACTTTCAAACTATTTGGGAGGCTTGCTTGGAGCCTAATTTAAATTTACTTGGTGTGTTTTGTATTAGGGTTTACTTACAAGCATAAGGTTTGTGCATTTTGGAATTTCCCTTTCCAAATTTGTGGCCATATAGAAATGCTCAATTATTTTTTCTATCACTGCTCTAAAGCCCAATGGTTTTGGATTTGGATTCATGAAGTTTTTAGGCCTTTCCAACCCAAGTTTTTGTAGTGGTAGCATATCCTTCTTAGAGATAAACTCACATTGCCTTTTAAATACACCTAGGTCTAGCTTACTTTCAAAGTGGAGATTATATTTTGGCTATGAATAGAAAGAAAGAATGTAGTGATTACCAATAATTTTTTAGATTTTATTTTTTTTGCTTTTAACAAATCTTACTTTATTTATAATGTACTTTTTTATATTTAAGTACATGCTAATAAAGTAGTCATAGAGCTTGGCCATCTTTAAGACCTTCTCACTCATTGGGGATATGCTCCTTGTGATATGTCTCAAATTCCTCCTTCCTCACATGGGGATAACATAACTACTAAAAGAAATGCTAGTCTTCCTCCCATAGGTGGTCATCGATGCAACTGGTCTAAATTTTGTTCTCATAACATCACTCCATATCAACACATATCTCCTCTTGGACATTAATGAGCATGGCAGTCCCTACCTCCTTCCCCTATTGGGTAGGATGGTTCGGGTGATCCTCCTCCTATGCATTCATATGCTTAGAGGGCACCACTTAGAGGTTGGATCGACATATTGGATAAGTTTCCCAGGGTCTCTCTGGTTATTTATCCTACTTAGCAAAAGGAAGATGATAAGGACACTACTCAAGCTTTTATTTGGGAGCCAATTTTAGATGGCAATGACTTGATTAGCTCAGGTTGAGTTCTAAAAGATATGGATCCTCTACCCTCTAACCTTGCACTGGTATCTTAGCTTAACTATTTTTCATTTTTTGTTTATGTTGTGATTACTCATTCCTAGGTGGGGCCTAGTGATGTTTTTTATTCCTTTTATGATTTGTTCCTAGTCTTGGCTTAGTTTGGCTCAAGGTATGCTTCCATACCTCCTTTTTGGTGAATTATTTGTATATTATATATTTTTACTGATATATAGATATATTTCATCAAAAAAAATTATTAACTACTAAAGAATATAAATATAGATTTATATGTGTTTATCAATCCATCATATTTTTTATGATGTACTTATTGTTATATATATAGTAACTTTAAATTGTTTAATAAACTAAAAGCGTTATAATTTGATTTTTGAGGATGATAGTTGTTTATATGTATCTATCAATGTTTAATTTTTTTCTTAATATTCGATATAGAGAGTCAAATGATTATGACCAAGATCGTTATACTTACTCAGCACTATAAATCTATTATATAATTATTTCTAAGATTTAAATAAAAATACGACATTCTATACAATTCAATAAATCAATATAGGACTTTCAAACATACATTAAAAAAAGGTTTAACAAAATAATCTAAAGATCACAATAAATTTTAATGCAACCAATAATTTGAGCTTAATATAATTTAAATTGTAAATGTGGTAGCAAGGAAGGCACATGAATTGTTTAGTAAATTGATGTAGCATTTGGTTAAAAAATATTTTAACATCAAAGTACATGTACCTCTCCGGCCCCCGCCTCCTCTCCCACAACATAACTATACAATATCTATATTTATTATTTTATTAAAAAAAATAATTAATTTATACTAATCAATTTTTATTTTATAATATTTATAATTATGTTGATTATCATTTTAAAATGACAATATAGAAAAGTGGTTGTGAGTTGTTTTTATTTTCAATTTTAAATTCTAAATTTGACGTTTAATTGTGAAACTTTTTTTGAAAAAAAATCTATTTTTTAAATTTAATAGATTAATTTAATTAGATTGATATGATTTATTTCTAATCAATAAAAAATTTGAGAAGAAAATAATAAAATTATTAATAATTTAAAAATATAATCAATCATTACAATTAAATAACTATATAAAAATAAATTATTTATATTTATCTTTTGATTAAAGATTTCTAAGTCTATTCAAAATTTAAAATAAGTAAAAAATTTAGAAAATTTGAGAATGGATTTAATATTCGTATTTTTGATTATTAATATTTTATTTTTCAATTGAAAAATGAATATATTGATTTTTTATTATTTTAAATATTGATTGGTCTTGTGTGTGTGAATGATCGATCATATGATATCATATGTATAAATAATAGATCTTTAATTTAATACAAAAGATTAGAGGATATCTATTCTATCAAAAATAATTATAATTTAATTAATATGAATTTGGCTTTTCTCCCCCTGACCGTCTTCTCCGCTTGTAGTCTATTAAGGACCCCCCTTTCCCACCCCAGACCTTTTTTGCAGATAATCCCTGGCAAAAGAATTCGACCCCCTGCTCAATCCCTATTTGAGTGAGCTCTCCTGTGTCTCATCCATTTAAGTTTTCTAAGCGACACATTGATGTTGGAATCCCTTCAAAGAAGAAAGTACGTAGATCGGAGGCACAATTACTAAGGGAGGAAACACACTCTCTCATATCTAGTGGATCTCAAAAGACCTTGAAAGACCACCTTTCTAAATGATGGCAACGAACATTATTGTCTTGTAGATAAGACCCTCTGGAGAACAGTTAAGAGAGTTTGGTCTTGAGTGATGCATTATTCTACTTTCTTTTTTGGGGTTTTGGATATTAGATTTTTTCGTATCCTATCTTTTTGTTACCCCTCTCATTAAATTCTATTACTGTTTCTTTTGAGAGGCAGGGTTCTTATGCTCTTTTTCTTTCTTCTTCCTTTTATTTTATTGTGGGAAATAGACCTCCGTTTATATCCTATACCAATTCATATCACCAGTCAAAAATATTTTATCCAATCAAATAAAAAAATAATGATAAAATACATTAACTCCAGCTACCAGAATATACATGTTTATTTATTTTTAAAATATATTTCATTTTAAACATTTTAAAAAACAAAAAAACAAAAACAAAAACAAAAACAACCAAACAAACAAACAAAAAGCTCATAACAACTAAAAGATTTCAATTAAACCGAATTATTTATACATTTTTTAACATCCTATGAACAATTTAATCTCGAAGACATTAAAAGTGGTGGTCATTATCATCTTTAAGAGATGAGCATCCTTTGGATCGAATGCATATATATTCCTCGTCTTTCGAAACCTTATCTAAAATATCAAGAAATTATTCATTGTGCTTGTGCTTTTTATTAGATTAGATTCCATATGCTTCTAAAATCATGGCTGGAAAATGATGCACGTTAATTATTTCTGATGGACGATCCAAAAAAGCAAAAGGAAAGATAATGGAAGCATTTTAACTTTTCGAAAATTTTAGTAATAAATCCTCCACTCACATTAGAATACAAGATAATGGTGTCTGTGCGACGGTGGCATGTTTATGAGGCACGCTTTAGCTTCAAATCTTCAACAGTGGGTACATCAAAATGGAAAATATTCCAAAAACACAATCTGCTGTATCTTAAATGACCCTGCGCGTTGGCATTGACTGATGTTAACGCATCTACATATTTGACATTTTCTGTATTAATTTATGTTAATTGAGTGCATTAAACACCAGTCAACATGAGCGCAGTAGCCGTGCTCTTTATTTGAAATTACTGAAATTTAAAATTGTAAACATTTAATTTACATTTTCAATCAATTTAGTGGGCCTGAAAGATGCTTTATGTCCAAGTAAAGTGATATCCACCACTAATGGTATTCCCTCATGTGTATATATAATCATACAATACAAACCAGACTCTAAAAAAGAAGAAAAAATGCATTGATTTTAGGGTAGGTGGATCTCCCTAACAAACTGAGACTGGGGAGAACTGTGTGGAGTGCAATTAATGAAGAGGAAGGTAGAAAGTGGTATTGTTTCGGTTCAACCCATATTTCAACAATATTAATATTAGGGTTGAGCCGAATCAATATCACGTTTTATCTTTCCTTTCAATTTATATGATGGTTCAATTGTTATTTGTGATAATTAATGTTCTGCCTGTCGACCCTGGTGATTGGGCAGTGGATAATAATTTTACGTTTTGCATTCCGAAAATATAATTACAATTTTTACTGTAATTGTTTTCAAAATGTAAAATTGCCTTTGGGTGCCAGTCGACTGCAGAACCTACACACAGTTTAGGACTACAGTGTAGTGTAAGTGTTGTGGCGATCTCATATGCTGTAAGCCATCTACCATCAGCCATCCTGCAGGGTTGCTGGAAATCAGACCTGCGACCTGAGAGTTTCCAGCCAGCCAATCATCTTTCTGTGTGAGCTTTTTAGTCTCCAGTTTATGTTGTATATAACTTTCTCCTAGATTCAAAATTTTAGGCAGTTATATACTCTGTAATGTACTACAATTTATATTAGGCCTGAAATTTAATGCTGTTATATTTAACAGAGTTGACATTAACCCTCATTTTTTGCCACCTTCTTTTTTACTTTGATGTTTGAAAAGCACTGTTAAAATATAGTGACAATCTCATATACTATGAGCAACCCTATAGTTTAAATACACTGAAATGTGTTTAACTGTTTTTCCTTTTCAGTGAAAAAAATAGTATTGTCTTACTGATACTCTCTTTTAAGTGTTTTAACTGCATCTATCCTAGATAACAAAGTTGTCCACTTATGGTCGATAAAGCAAATTATATCTAGTATGACAATTGGAGGTTTCCATGCAATGTCTTAGTATCAGAATTTCAGGCTTTATATACATTGTAATGTCTTCGAATAGGCATTACAATGTCTATTACATTTAAAATTTAATACTTTTAAATATAATAGAAAAATATAATAGTTTTAAATATAATAGAGCATAATTTGACCTTATTTTCCCCCCTGCTTTCCCCTACATTCCTAGTTTCGTGTCTGAGAAGCACTGGGATATACAACCTAAATAAACTGTAGTCAAAATATAAGGACAATCTCCTATACGGTAAACAACCCTGCAATTTATAGTTCTTTTCTATAAAAATAATAGTCAACTGATACTGTTTTTTAAGTGTTTTACTCGCATCTTTTTTTTATTACAATGTTGTCCAATGATAGTCGATAAAGTAAATTATATCTAATATGACAATTGGAGGTTACCGATTTTTTTTTAATTTTTTGGGATCATGATTAGTTTCTGTTGGCAGAAAAAATAATATGTAGGCTTAGGTGGGCAGCAAACAGGTAAAAACATGATTAGTTTCTGTTAGCAGAAAAAATAATATATAAGCTTAGGTGGGCAGCAAACAAAAGAAAGGTAAAAACTTGAAGCTCCAGAGTTATATCGGAATTATACACTATTGTTGAAAATGCACAAAATGAGAATGCTAAAACAGTAAACAAAGGAGAGCAAAGCAGAACGTAAAAAATATAGATATATGCTTATATTAAATAATTCTTCAAACTGATTACAACCAAAAAAATCTACAGCTACAACTATTATAAATTCTTACAAAAACTTCTATAATGACCTTCATTGTTTGCTATTGGTTGATCTGGAAAAACTCTGTTTTCTTACTTCTATTCTACTGATTGGTTTATGGGCTGACTATTGTCACCTATTCTTCCTTCTCTTTCTATTTCATCTCTTTTACTTCTTGTTTGACTTTCATAGTCTATTGCTATGTTTATCTTCTCTTTGTTTCTCTATTCTCTAGGCTTTTCTTACTGGTACCATTACACAAAAAGTTTTACCACACTTATTCCATTTTGTTTTATCTTATTTCTTCTTTTTATCACTACTATCTTCTGACTTTTCCACCTACCTCCTTGTTTCCCTCCAAATACCAAATAGCTCCCAAAAATTTAAATTCAAATTTGTTTCATTTAGTTTTGTTTGGTGTGTTTCAAATGCCCCCATTGTAGAAGTCCAACGTTGCTTGGGTAGGTGAAAAAGGGTAGTCATATTATATTTTTAACACTCCCCCTTATCCTTGACCTTCTTAGAATTATCTAATGAATCTGTTTCAACCTTCAAAACATATCTATAACTTCTTCTCAACTATCTATATCCTTATAGAATCATTATGTACATGTCTGAAACTAGACTGTCAAACACTAGAACTTTGTTGTTGAAGTCTGGAGCTTCACTATCGAACTCCAGAGCTTCATTGATGAACTCCAGAGCTTAGCTGTAAAACTCTAGAGCTTCATTGTTGAAATCTGAAGCTTTCATACAACCAACTAAGGATAACATTGTTGCATTTATGACCCCTAATGTTCTTTTTAAATACATAAAGCTATCTTTTGGTAAAGACTTAGTAAATATATTAGCTAGTTGTTGATCCGACTTACAAAATTTAAGTTATATTGCATGATTTTCAACTAAATATTGAATGAAGTGATAATTACAATGTGCTTACTCCTACCATGAAAGATGAGGTTCTTTGAGGACACTATGGAGAATATATTATCACAATGGACCTTAGAAATAATGTAACTAGAAACTATTAAGACAAATAAAATTACCAATAGGCCAAAATTCTGAACAATAACTTGTATTAATTCATATCAAATGAATTGACATAATTACAAACCTAAACCATGCTTAAATAAGCCTCAATTCAGAAATTAGAGTTTACATGTAAAATTTAAATTAAAAAAAAATTATAAAAAAAGGCCTATTTTTAAAATATCCCAAAAATCTTCTAAAATATCCTAAATACTATAATTAGACTATGGGGAGAAATTCAACTGATGTTGATATCTAGTTCTAAAATATACAATTTTTAAAAATTAAATAAACCTAAAAAAACAATTAAATCGCAATTTTGGACCCTCAGATGATCATGTATGGCCTCCAAATAAATATCAATAACATTGTTAGACAAGTATAACATCCTAAGATAGTAATGAACTTTTTGATCTGGTCATTTTTGCATGTGGAAGGACTCAAACGAAACTACGTGTCAAAAGTTATATCCTCTGCAAGATTGACCTGTTTTTTATACTTCATTCTCCTTTGATTGAAAATAACTCAGTGCCTATGAGTTGACCTGATTATACTACTACCATTTTTTTTGTTAAGTTTCTTCAGCTCCCATTCTATAATTCAAGTATTGTCTTCTTATTGGAATCCTTCCCACTGCATCAAATAATTGTTATAATTCCCTTGCCTTGTGCTCACTGTCTTCATATCCAAACCCTGCACTATTTTTTCTTTCTTCCTTTTTAGAACCTTTTGCTCCCAATTTACTTCTTCATCTTCGTCATCTTCACTATCTTTTCCATGGAATTCATATAAATCTGAAATAGTAAATATTGAAGATATATCAAAATTCTATGGTAAACTTATCTCATAGGCATTATCATTGATTTTCTTCATAATTCTGCATGGTCCAATCTTCTTTTACTTCAACTTATTGTATCTGCCTTTTAATTTTTTTTCCCTCAAGTAAACCATTATCAACTCTCTTTTTTCAAATACCTTAGATCTTCTTTTGACATCCATTGTTGCTTTATATTTCTTATTACTTTCTTACAACTTTTTTCTTACTCCTTGCAACTATTGCATATACTCTTGAAACACTTTTGCATCATCACTAATTCAATCTGCAACTAGCAAATATACTAAACCTAAGACACCCATAGAATTTCTTCTATAAACAATTTAAAAAATTAACTTTCTTATTGATCTATTCACTGAACTATTATATGCAAACTCAACTTGTGGTAAAGCCAAGTCCCATTGCTCTGGTTTCTCTCCCAGTATGAATCTCAATAAAAATTTTAAGCTCCTATTCATAAATTTTATTTATCCATCTATTTGTGGGTTATATGCACTACTGAATTGTAGCTTAGTATCCATATTCTTCCATAAAGCCTCTAAAAATGAATTAGAAATTTTGTATCCCTATCTAAAGTAATAGTTTTTGGAACACCATGCAATCTCAGAATATCCATAAAAAATAATTCTGCAACTCTAGTGGCATCATTAGTTTTCTTACATGTAATGAAATGAACCATTTTAGAAAATTTGTCTACAACAACAAAAATTGAATCATTACCTCTTTATGTGTTTGGAAATACCAACACAAAATACATACTCAAATCTATTTATGGTCCTCTTGGAATTGGTAATGCCATATATAATCTAGTATTTTATGTATGTCTTTTAGCCAGCTAACATATTCTGCACCTTGAAACATACTTTGTCACATCTCTCTTCATCTTTGGCCAAAAATAATTTTCTCCATCAAATCTATTGTATTTGTTTTATCAAAATATCCAACCAAACCACCACTATATAATTATTTTATTATATTATCATGTAGAAACCCAACTAAAATGTATAATTGTTTCCCTTTGAAGAGATAACCTTCTTTCATAAGACACTCATCATGAATATTATTTGTCCCACCTACTAATAGATTCCTGCAATTTTCAACTACTTTGCTAAAATATCGATCAATATCATATAAATCTTTGATAGCTTCAAATCCAACTACTTCACTCACCATAGTAATTAATAACACTACCCTCTTGCTCAATGCATCAGCTACCTGATTCTATTTTTCTAATTTATATTTCAACACAAAATTATACCCCCGCAAGAAAGAAACCCAATTTACATGCCTACTATTCAACTTATTTTGTGTATTTACATACTTCAAGCTTCATGATCTGTAAATAGTATGAACTTCTTAGACACTAGATAATGCCTCCAATGTCTTAATGCCTATATAATTACGTAAAGTTTAACATCATAAGTATAATACTTTATTCTTACCTCATCCAATTTCTCACTAAAATATGTTATTAGCTTTCCTTCTAGACTCAACACAAAATCAATTCTCACAAATGAAGCATCACAATCAACCTCAAATACTTTGTTAAATTATGATAGTGTTAAAATTGATCTTTCTATAATCTTCTTCAAAATTCAAAGTTTTTTATGAATGCTCTAGTCCATACAAATTATTTTTCTCATAAAATCTATTATCAGTGCCACAATACTACTAATTTAGTTTCTCAATCATTTTCTTAAAAACCATATTTTCACAAGTACTACCATCTATAATTACTTTTCATACCTTTCCACCCAAAGTACATCTTATTTAAAATTTATTTGATCATAGCCGTGCATCACCACCTTATTTATTTTGTACATGTTCATTCCTTAGAGTGATCATGATTCTTCTCATCATGAGATTCTCTCCAACATCTACTGGTACAACTTTAGTATTCCGCTCTTTTATTTCAACTTCAACCAGATTTACTCTTAGATGATCTTGCCTCCTTTCTTTATCTTGATAGTGTAGACACTCAAATGCTTTGTTCCCTTCTTATCCACATCTATAATAGAAATAAGATCTATGATGATTCAAAAACTATCTTCTAGTACCACCATAACCTCATCCTCTTTAAAATCCTCTTTCTCTTTATTGGTATTGAAACCCTTGCATATTATCATCTTAGCTTTTTGGACCACATGATGATTCACCTTTATTGTCATTAAAGCCAACTTTGATGGTATTAGACCCATCTCTTTCCCTTATTGAAGGGGATCCACTTTTTTTTGGACCAGTAGATGTCCTTATAAAATTCTATCTATTTTATTTTTCTTCTGAATTCAAAGCTAATTGATAAGCCTCCTTCATGTTAAGTATTCTATGCATACTTAATTCATCTTAAATAGAAAATTTAAAACCATTTACATACTTTGTATCCATATACTATTCTATTTCATCATGCTCCACTCATATGGAAATCTTTTAAAATTCATATGTATACTCTTGTATACCATGATCTTTTTTTCCCTCAAATTGTAAAAACTTTTGTATAAGATTTGTGCATAATCCACAAAAATAAATTTATCCCTCAGCTTCTTCTTTATCTTTTTGTATGAATTAATCTTCTCTATCTCTCTTTCTATAGGTGACCCCACCAAATAATTATATGACCTTTCAATTTCATGCATTCAAATGTTACCTTTTTATCATATCTCATAGTCTTCCACTCAAAGAACTTCTCTACGCTATTCATTCAATCTATCAACTCCTCTAGTTTTAAACTACCTCCATAATCTAGAACATCAATCTTGATTCCTTCATTTCTTCTTTCTAAATTTTTAACCATCATCTCTTCCATTGATGGTGGCTACTCTTATTATTCTTCTTCTTGCTGAATTTTTTCATCACGATCTATGTCTTCCTCATCACCACCTTGTCTTCTCTGTTTATTGGTGATAACTTCTATTAATTATTGAAATTTTCTCAATAACTCTTGTATAGTCTAGTTCATCTGTACAACACCTCATCCTCTCACCATTATTTATTCATCCAATATTTGAACTTTGTCTAATCCTAGATAATATCACTTAACACTACTATGATAAATACAATTACTAATAGGTCAAAATGAAATACATACCTCAAAGTGATCTTTCGATCATAAAAAATACTATCCCAATCACTATCCATGTAGTCAATTATCTTAAAACCATCTACTTCTATAATAAAAAAATTATATCCTCTTGTTCCATTCACATACCTTAATATCCTTTTGTTTGCTTGCCAATGTGTCTCCTTTGACATTTCCATGAATTTAGATATGAGGCTGACTGTATACATGATGTTCGGCCTAGTTAAAGTCAAATTTGGTGAAATTTTTGAGTTCAACATGAAAAAATAGAAAATAGTGTTTTTAAGTTGTGTAAGTATGGATAAATATGTATGGGGGAGGACTATGTGGTAGATAGGGTAGAAGGAAACCTAAAGACATAATTCAAAAGTAGAAAGAGCCAAAAAAAGTTAACAAATAGTTGAACCAAAACCTGAAACTTTTTGAAGAGATGGGAGACATTAGAGGGTATCCATAAATGAGGTTTATTTTATGATTTTATTCCACCTAGGACCATACCAATAAAATTAGCATAAAAAAGGCTACAAAAAAGTCTATGACAGAGTAAGAGGTAGTGTATGATATGATGATTATGTTGAGAAGTTAAGTAGGGTTGAGAAGAAGTTAGAGAGGACTCAAAATTTTAGGAGGAAGTTTGATATATCCCTATTAAATCCTAAGGAACTATAGATAATATTTAATCTAATTTATTATAAATCATAACAACTAGTGAGGGGGATAGTCTCAACGTAAGAGAGATCAAATACATTGAGTAAGGTAAATAAAAGGAAGAGTTTAGTGAGACCATCCAAAGCATGGTGGCGAATAAATAAAATGAATAAAATTTAGATTTGAATTTGAAATGTATACAGGGTCCAAATATAGAAATCAAGCAAGAAAAGACAAAGTAAAATCTAAGTGGATATTGGTAGAGAGCTTGGACAAGCAGAGTATACAATAAATCTCTATATCATGAGGGATGGTGAGGGGTAATGAGGGAGTGATTGGGGATAATGAGGGAGAAATTATAAATGATAAATAATGGTGAGGGTCAATAAGGGAGTGATTAGTGATGATGAGGGATGAGGAGGGCGTGATTAGGAATGATGAAGTAGTGATTAAGGATGGTGAGAGAAAATGAAAGAGTGATTAGAGATAATGAGAGATGGTGAGATACAATGAGGTAGTTATGAGGGAGGATGAAGGAGTGATTAAATATGATGAGGGATGGTGAGCGTTAATTAGGGAGTGATGAGAGAAGATGAGGGACAAGGAGTGAGTGATTAGGGATGATGAGGGATAGTGAAGGTTAATGAGAGAGTAATCAAGGATCATGAAAGAGTGATTAAAAATGACTAGGGATAGTAAGGGTCAATAAGGGAGTGATTAGGGACTATGAAGAATGATGAGAGAGTGATTAGGGGTGATGAGGGATGAGTAGAAAGTGATTAGGGATGAGAGAGAGATGATGAATAAGTGAAATTAAGACAAAATGGTTATTTGATGTGTTCAAATAATCAATGTGACCTATGCTACCCCAATCACACCGCTTTACATCAATTTCAAAGTGAGTGGTTTGAAAACTTCAATTTTGACAAATCTAAGACTCCTAAAGATGTTATTAATCAATTTAGAAAGCATAAAAACCTAAAAAATGACTATGTTTACCAAAAATGGGCATCAATTATAAAAATTATGTCTTAAAATCCCTAGGTTTAATAATTAGACCCTGAAAATGACTAAGTACTAAAAGAATAGAGAGCAAAATGCTTCAATATATTTATTGATCAAATATATATGTGTGTGTGTGTGTGTGTGTGTGTGTGTGTGTGTGTGTGTGTGTGTGTGTGTGTGTGTGTGTGTGTGTGTGAAAATAACCATAATTCATTAATAGTTATGCCATGTAACACGTACACTATCATCTAAACAAACTAATCAATGTTAAAATAGATTGCTAAACAAAACACTAATCATTGAACTAAGCAGTAATCAATATGCATATAATGTAATATAAAATTTTGTTAACATTCCCCCCTTTAATAAATTATTTATGCAAATATCATATTTATTTATTACAAACACTATAAAATTATTTACACTCTCTATCTAGCTTGCTCACTTTCTGAGGTGGCATACCATCTTTGTGGCTTCAAGGTCTTGGTGTTACCTTCGTTTTTGCTTGCAATATTACCAAAAACCTAAAAGTGACAAGAAAATTTCTCTCTACTAACTCCTTTAGTGGTTTCTTGAAACTTATATATATATATATATATATATATATATATATATATATATATATATATATATATAAGTGTTAAAATAACCATAATTCATTATTATTTATGCCATGTAACACCTAAACTATCATCTAAACAAACTAATCAATGTTAAAATAGATTGCTAAACAAAACACTAATCATTGAACTAAGCAGCAATCAATATGCATATAATGTAATATAAAATTTTGTTAACATTCCCCCCTTTAATAAATTATTTATGCAAACATCATATTTATTTATTACAAACACTATAAAAATATTTACCCTCTCTATGTAGCCTGCTCACTTTCTGAGGTGGCATACCATCTTTGTGGCTTCAAGGTCTTGGTGTTACCTTACTTTTTGCTTGCAGGATTACTGAAAACCTAAAAGTGACAAGAAAATTTCTCTCTACTAACTCCTTCAGTGGTTTCTTGAATTACCACAAACCCATATGGCTTTTTGCTATAGGTTGACCATGAACTTGGAGAGTTACAGGAGGTTTCTACTTCACTTTGGTGGTTTCTGAGATTACCACAAACCCTTTTCCAAGAGCCAAGTAATATTTTAATGCTTTTTCTCCCAAAAAAATATGTTTTAAGATGCACCAAACTAAAAAATAGTGCTTAGTGGCTTATTGAAAAACACACTATAAAATATAAAACAAACACACCAAAAATTGTCACCATAACAATGATGTGACCCTATCATAGGTGACTCACAAAAGGATGCCAAATGTCCTCCACCCTATGTGTATCCTCCAACCTCTAGTTAATGAAGTTACTTCACTTATTCAATGTCTTAATAAAGATCATATGCATGTCATTTATTAGGGTAAAACTCTCCCACTGACACATATGACTTAGGATGTTGGGTTCGCTTGACAATGCATCTGTATAAGAGATTTATTGACTTTTGACAATATCATATTGACAATGAACCCAAAACAATATTGAATCTAGATGACATGACATTTGAATCTTTTCTAACTAAACTATATTAACGATAGTTATGATAGATAACTCTAACTTTCAAAATATTGACAAACTATTAACAAAATTGTGACTCTAAATTTATTTAATCATAACCTATATGACATAGAGTATTTGTTGTCATGAATCAAATAATCATACCCATATTACTAAACCAACAACTTACTAATAGGACACTTTGATTTTTTATTTTATTTTATTTTTGTTCTTTAATGATAATAACCTTTAATAAACTTATGAAAGCTATATTAACATAACTTAAACTAAAGGATGAAAAACCAATAACTAGACAAAAAATAAAAGACCACTAAAACTATTGTGAAATTTATGATCCAAAGATACCCAATGAATTTAGACCTAAAATATAATGACTTACCTAATCAAAATGACATGAATTACATATAGGGATAGATGGCATGATAGTAAGAATATCAGCTCGAGGGAGGAAACCATAGCCATGGAGAGATGCACACAAAATATGATGAGAGTGATTTGGAGTAAATTGGTGCAAATTTGTACACATGACTGAAGGTGAATAATGAATAACATAAATAGATCTTCAAATAATATTATACTAAAGTCATGAACTTTCCATTGAAGAAGGGCTTATAATATAGATGCATGTGTATAGAGTGTGAATGTAATGTTGAATACTTTAATGCACTTTGTATTATAATGTGGCAAGGCCAATGTTGAAAATGTTGTGTAGGTGTATGATAGATAATATTGTTCAACATTTTGTCTAGTCTATCCTTCTTAACACCAGGCATCTTCCATAGATGTGTTGTGATCTTCTACTGGGAAAGAGATAAGAGATACAAAATCTAGATCCTATGCATTACACTAAAAACTCATTTTTCATCAATGGAGCAACCATAAATTATGGATCTACCCCTCATAAACATTTAAAACTTCATCTTCACAGATAAGAAACTACTCTGATACCAATGAAGGAGTAGAGATAAGAATGCTTCGATATATATATATATATATATATATATATATATATATATATATATGTATATATATATAGAGAGAGAGAGAGAGAGAGAGAGAGAGAGAGAGAAAATGGTTAAAAAAATCATAATCCATTAGCAGTTATACCACCAACACTTAAACTATCATCTAAAAAAACTAATCGATGTTACAATAGATTGCTAAACAAAACACTAATCTCTGAACTAAGTGCTAATTGCTATGCAAACAATGTAAGATAAAATTTCACTAATAAGTACTATGGAGATTGGATTTTGAAAAACTATTTCCCACATCATAAAGTATACAACTGTGATACCAACTCTATCAAATGTTGAGTGACCCTATTTTATTATATTTATTAAAATAAATTTAAACTATAAGTTTACATGACTTATACTTAACATTTAGAGTAGTAAATATAAACTTCTAGCCAAATTTGCCTTCATGTACAACTTCCACATGCTTCTATAGATGTTTTTGGTTTTATTACAAAATAACGCATTTGTGTTATATAACATATGCATTATACAATATGTTATATAATCCATACGTGCTATTTGAATTTAAATTCAAAACTAAGCCTTTAGGTTCAAAAAGGGCTTGGATTTTTGAGCCAAAAGGCTTATGACTATGCATCTACAGTCAAGATCAAGAAATTTTATAAAAACTAACAAATTTCAAATTTAATTTCTAAATACGCTATGAATTTTAACATCAAAATTCAAAAAAATATTACTATCATGATGAAAATATTTTCCTCTTTCCAAATATATGATTTTTATAATTTTTGGGCTATTTTAAGGGTTCAAACTGTATTTATTTCTAATTACACCTTTTTTAAGCCACTACATACCTCACCTATGCATGTCTATTCATGTTTATGTAATTTGTTTTTCATTGATCCAAGTGTAAAAAAAATTATATGGTAACAAACTAGGCCTAATTATATACACATTAAGATATATATATATATATATATATATATATATATATATATATATATATATATATATATATATATATATATATATATATATATATATATATATATATTTGAGGTAGTTAAGGGTGGATGCATGGTTAGCTATCCATTTTTTTGTCATTTTTAAAGATCTACTTAATTTCAAAATTAATACAAAATATTTATTAAAAAAATAAAATAAAAATTGTAACACACTATAAGATCTCATCTAAATATTCACCAAAGGGTTTCAAACAATATTTAAAAATGATTAAAAAATAGTGGGATGCATAAGCATATATCTACGATGTTTTTTTTGAAAAAAAAGAGGTCGTATTCAAATTTTAGATGTTTGACCTATTTATGCTTAACCATTTAAAAAATATATATATTTTTTTGAAACAAGACTTGAAATGCTATAATTCATGTTTTTATACCATCTTCAAATTTTGAGTATAGCCATCACTAATTATCTACAAAATTTCAAATTTTTGAAATTTAAAAAAAATCATGTCCATGGGTAGGCCCTTTTTTATCTCCCAATTTTGTACACTTACCCTCTAGGCATTCAAGTTTGACAAGAAAAAGACAACATTTCTATTTCTCAATCTAAATATGCATATGATTTGTTATCTAAATTTAATATGTTAGATTTCAAACTTGTTGCTACTCCTTGTGAACTTCGTGTTAAATTACTTAATGACATAGAACTAAAACTGTTGATCCAACTCTCTATAGAAAATTAGTTGATAGTTTGAATTATTTTACTCATACTCATCCTGATATTTTTTTTCTATTAAATTAGTTTCTTATTTTATGTCTAAACCTCAAGAAACTCATTTTAAAGATGCTAAAAGAATTTTTGGTTATATTAAAGGTTCTATAACTTTTGACATTGATTATACCTTGAATATTAATTTTTATTTGGTAAATTATTCTGACTTTGATTGAGCCAATGATGCTAATGATCATAGATCCACAAGTGGTTATTTTTTTATTTGGATTTTGGCATTGTTTCATGGGATTGTAAAAAGTACACTACCATATATTATTATTCCACAAAAGTTGAGTATAAAGCATGTAATCATGCTTTAAACGAAGCTATTTAGCTTAGAATACTTATAGATTTGGGTCATCCTCAACATTCAACTACTCCAATTTTTGGTGACAATCAAAGTGCCATTGCCTTAAAAAAATCTAATTTTCCATGCAAGGTCTAAGCACATTGAGATTCAATATCAATTTCAATGTGAATTTCTTGAAGATAATCAAATTCTTCCCTCTTTCTATCCCACTAAAGAATAAATGGTTGATATCTCACTAAGCCACTATGTAAATAAAAATTTGTCTTTTTTTTTAATAACTTAAGATTGAAAAAAGTTCTCATCAAGGGCGAGAGTTAGTGATGTTTTCTCCCTTCTTGTTTTTTTGTAAACCACTAAATAAAGTTTAAGGGGGAGTGTTAGGATTACAATTTATTTAGGCTAATCTGTGTTATCCTAAGTTCTATTTTTGTGTGTGAATTTTTTTTATATATGTGAACTATCAATTTACAAAAATCTAGATTCTATGAGGTGCCACTAATCTATTTGTGTTCCTTTAAGATTTATGAGTTAATTACATGAGTAATTATTTTTTCCACATGGCACACATCTCCCTTCACTTTCTAAGAAACTAGGGCACAAGTCCCATATATAGAATAAGATTGTAAGGTAACAATAAGATTCTTTATAACTCCTATTCTCCTCCTATAGCTCTATAAAATATACATTCTTCTTCTCTTTTTATTACTATAATCTCATATCTCTCTCTTTTTCTCTTGTGCTCTTGATTCAATCTTGTACTTATGGAGATTATAGTTGCAATCTTTCTAATAATATCATGTAGGTTTTTCTTTGATATGTTTAATTTTCTACTTTAATTTTATCTCATTTATGATTTGCACCTTGAGAGGTAACTTGTCTTGTTATTTCTTTATTTTTACACTTTCATACTTTGTCATTAATGATTATTCTTAAGATAAATTCTTCAATCATTGTCCTTGTTAGACATTAGCTTGAGTTGGAAGAGGATGATGTTGACTCATGAATAGCTCTTTGGCCTCCTTAATGGCTACTATGACTAGATGAATCATGTATTTTTGAAATATGGGTCCAACTTGGTGCATGAGTGGATGTATTACCTACTAGTTTAGATTTGATAAAGGGTCCACTAGCCCTTCTTTGTGTTTATTCTTCTTCTATCTCTTTCCAAGATTCATGGTTAATGAATTGAACTTCCCAAATGATTATGATCTCATTAGTGATCATATTTTAAAATACATAAATAAGCCTTTTATTGGTCACTATACCCAATAAATATATATTTCTCACCTTTGTCATCCCACTTTGTTCTTGTTTTCTTGGGCACGTATGCATATGTAACACAACCAAACACTCTAAGGTGTTTAACACTTGGTTTCTAATTCCTCAATTATTATTGAGATATCATGTACCTAACATGATTCATTGAAAAAATATTTATCAAGTACACAGATGTTGTTACAAGCTCATCCCAAAATTCATTAGGAAAACCTTTTGCATTTAGCATGCTCCTTTCCATCTCTTAGATGGTCCTATTATTCATTTCAACCACACCATTTTGATATGGTGCATATTTTGTTATTAATTGATTTTTTATCTCATGATTATTAAAAATATTCATGAACTCATTAGAGATATACTTTCCTCCTCTATTTGCCCTCAAAATCTTAATGCAGTGGCCACTTTGCTTCTCCACCATGGCCTTAAATTGCTTAAGGCTTTCTAATACATCTAATTTATTCTTCAAGAAGCCAAACCATGTCTTATAGATGAATTCATCTATGAATGTGATGAAGAAGACATTTTTAGATAAGGAGGGAGTCTTCATTAGACCACACAAGTCTGAATGGATCAGCGCTAATGGAGTTCTAGTTATGCATGCTTTACCAACAATAAATGCACTCCTATTTTACTTCCCAAATATGAAACCTTTACATACATTATTTGGATATTCTATAATGGGAATACCTATCACCATTTTATTCTTGAGAAGAAGGTTCAACCCACCAAATATACAATTACCATACCTTAGATGACAAAGAGTAGACTCATATATTACAATTATTTTAAATATTGTTACAAGCTCACTTTGTATTCTCAATAGAAATAATTGATTTCTTGTCATCTTAATTTATATAATCTATCTATTGTATCCAATATTATAAAATATTATTCATTTTCCATCTTCAAATATTACCTTTTATCCCTTTTGGATAAGCTACTTCATGCTAATTAGGTTATGATTCAATTCGAGCACATAGTAAACATCTTGAATTTACCTTTTCTTACCTTGATTGGTACAGATATAAATGTTACCTTTACCCATGATGGGAAAATTCTCATTATTTATCATATTCACCTTGATTTTATAGATTCATCAATGTGGTTGAACATCTCCTTATTCCCATTCATGTGGTTGCTACAACGACTATCCAAGTACCATGTTTTTTTACCATTTTGCTTGGTAATGTTGCATGTTATGAACAAGTTAAAACCTTTCTCATTCTTATTAGGTTTAACCTATTATGTTTTATATAAATTTGAATTATGAATATTCATGTCATACTCTTTCTTTATACACTTACTAACATAGTGTCCATACTTATTGTAAGAATAAAATTTTATATTAGATTGTTCATGATCTATAAACGACACTGATAAACTCAAAGTGAAGATTAAAAACTATGGATTCTAAAATTTTAAAACTTAAAAAATTATTGATATACTCAAAAGAACTTGAAAATTGTTTGGAAAAAGTGTTCTCAGTTATTAAATTAGATTGGAATGGTCACAAGACTTTTATTTTCCATTCACTAATTAAACCATTTTTTGTTTTAAATCAAATGTCATAAATTGTCAATTTTTAAAAATTACATGTATTCTTGATTAATTTAAAAATTAGAAAAATCAAATTCAAAACATGCAAACAAAGATAATTTTACCATCTGACATTGATAACAGAGTTTGGCATTTCTTGCCTACGTCTCCGGGTCCACACAATAGTGAAGACCATTTCTATTAAATTTTCACAACAAATGGATTAAATTTTTCTTAAAACACTGCACAACTCCTCTTAGGTCTGATCTCTATCGAAGAATTCTACCTACACTGATAAACTCAAGCTTGGCAACATAGGATCCTTAGTCTCCAATCCCTTTCCAAAGTTGTTTTTGTCCCTTCACTCAAACTATTGGTCTATCCAAAAAATAATAAAAACATTCTCTTTTCAATTACAAAACTTAACTAAAAGGCTTACCCTGTGTATATCAAGTTGGATATTGGAAAAAATTCCATTTGCTAGCTATCTCCAAGCTTCCATCTAGCTCTCAACCTATAAAATTATAATACATAATCTTGCAAAGCTTACCTTCAAATACAAGTTCATTCCTTTTATATTGTTTGTGAACCTGTAGCTCAAGTTTTCAAGACCTATCCCTTTTGCATGGGAGGTCACGGGTTCAAGTCATCGGCCTCCTTGTTGGGTACTTGGCTTATCACTTTAGTCCCATATTTGTAAAATCTTAATGGTTTTGTGTCTTTTTAAAGTCTATTTGCTTCCCTTTACAATGACAATGCTTTTGGTGGGCTTAAGGTGCCAAACATAGCTTAATTGATTGGTTTAGTATACCAACTTAGTATGGGTAAGTGTGATGTCCCCTTCTCACATTCCACATGGCATGCATTTCAGTCTCCAAAGTTGGCATAAGACTTGGCATTTCTCATGGTTTATGATGTGGATAGTTGGAAGATAATCACAAGCTGTATGGACTCAGATGAGGCACACATTTCACATGGTCTCCAAAGTTTGCATATATTCTTGAGCTTGACTCGGTAGGGTAGTTGGATGGCCGTGGTATGTTGGTTCTCCATGTGACATATGGGGTTTACATGGTAATAATAAATATAACATATTAACAAAAAAAATTACAAGCTTTAAAAACTTACAATTCAATTATCCCACATGCATTCAGTGGGCATAATAGAATGATTTAAAATCAAAGTCAAATACATTACAATATGAAATCAGGAGGTCAATGTACCCCTCCTTAAAAAGAGTGTGTTGACCCTCGCTAAGGGCCCCCAACTAGCCAATAGCAGGGCTCATAGTTCTCCATATGACCACTGTCAAAGACTAGAGGCTAAAACCAAACCAAACAGCAACCAAATTTTTGCACAAACATACAAAACTAACATCCACATGTCAACCTATGATTGGTCCACTTGTCACATATAAATTGTGACACCTCCTTATTTTGCCTGTCACAAAATAACTTTAGTAGCCTATAACTTGGGCATTCAGACTCTAGTTTACAATCCAAAAGAAGCACCAGAAAGCTCCTGATGAGATATTTCATGTGAAAGAGGTTTCATCATGACTTGGAAACTTTTTATGAACTAAAATTTGGATCACACCTTCGTATAAAAGATTCTTTTGGTCTCTAAAAGTCTATTATCTCCTAAAAATTGATAACTAGTCTACTGTATCACATCAAGCAAAAACCAATCATAACAAGAGATAAAAATTGGAAAAATAAATGATTCACAACTCAATCAAAAATGTCTACACATGGCATGAGTAAAAGAATCTACAACTGCCAATAAACTGATCACAACATATAAAAACTATCTGCCCATGTCACATCTTGTAAAGCGGTAGATTGAAACAATTCTCAATGTAACTGTAAAACAAGATTTTTAGTGCCAACAACATACAATAAATGTTGTAGAAATTTTTCAATATAATGCCCTAGTATGGGTCTTATATTCTAAGTAAATGTAAACAACACAAAATGTATATTGCCTAACATCCAAACATCCCCATAGGGTCTTACAATGCATCTATGCATCCATGTGCCAAAAATAGATACATTCTTAAAAATAGTAGTTAAATCTAAGATAAGTGTTGTAATGGAATTAATTCAACCTACAACATGCATTATGTTATTATCTCCAACTGATCAAATGAGTTTAAGTCCTCTAGACAACTTACTCAGCATAAATAAGATATTCTATAACATAGAGCTATTAAACATAAGGTGAGAATTGAAATAATTCAAATGATAAACCTATCTCAAAGTGTTCTCACAAACTATAATAATGCATCATCAAAGATTTTTCTTTCCCTTAAAAAGAATTATTAACAATGCTTTGACAAATAAGTGCATTATTAATCCACTTAATCAATTTTTTGCATAGTTAACTTGATTTCCTTAGTAGATTCCTTAACATCATTATGTATTAATTTAACTTCATTGAACTTATTAATAGGTTGATAAATCATCTTAGTTTTACCATGTTTATAATGAAAACATGATTGAATTTTAAAACAATGATCAATCTAATGTCCACTCATATGGCAATGAGTGCATAAAACCTTCTTAGGTGAGGTCTTTCTTTCACCTCTTCTCACTTTGCCTTGATGAGAATGTTTATTATCACCTACAATCTAATTAATAAAAGCATGTCTCTTCCAAAAAAATTCAACACTATGGTTATGCATCCCATAAAAAGTGCAAGGGAATGATTGAATCATCTTCTAAATGTTAAATACAAATTTCTTAAACATAAAAAGTGGATCAAAAGATTTAGTGCTAACTCTTGTGTAAGAATTAGGAGTGGAATCTCAATACCTCATCTACTTTTCCTCTTACACTGTACATGCTCTACTAGTGGCTTCATACCTTTGCTATTAGAATCTTGTCTTCCTTTAGCCATGGAAGAAGTTTCTCCAATTTCCACCTACTCACTAGTGTAACCCAAACCTGGATGAAGAGATCTATGCTCTACTTATATTGGGTTAGTAATTCCTTGGCCATCTTGACCAATACCTCTTCCATTAAATCTCGTTTTATTCAACAATTTAGATCCTATACCTTTAGTGTGTTATTCAAAACTACCAAAACCATCATTAATTTAATTTGAATCTGAATGGAAAGAAGAAGATGAATTACTTAGTGAATAACTTATAGTGCATTTAGTCATAGTCTCTGCATCTGAAGTAGAAGGTATGGCCTTTTTTGGTTCACCACACTACAATTTGATCAAGAGCTCATCTTTTGATTCAAGATCTAATTTCAAATGGGTAATCTCCTCATCTAAGGAGTAAAATCAAGCTCTCAAGAAACCATTATGTTCCTAGATCTAGGTATTGATGCTTTCAAGCTCTTCCATCTTGGATTTATGTGATAAATTTTCCATGGTTTCTTAAAAACACACTGATTCTAAAACTGCACACTACAATCTAATCAAGTGATATTGATAACTAATAAACTAAAAGCAACTATCAAAATCACAAACAGAAGCTAACCCTACTTTCTAACTGCTCTGATACTAATTTTGATCCATAAACTACACTGATAAACTCAAAGTGAAGTTTAAAAAATATGGAATTTGAATTTCTCAAACTTAACAAATTCTTGAAATACTCAAAAGAACATGTAAATTATTTGGCAAAAGTGTTATGGGTTATTGAATTGGATTGGAACTGCCACAAGACTTTTATCTTCCATTCACCAATTAATCCAATTTTTATTTTAAATCAAATGTCGTAAATTATCAATTTATATAAATTTCATGTATTATTGATTAATTAAAAATTAGAAAAACTAAATTTAAAACATGCAAATAAAGACAATTTTACCATTTGACATTGATAACAAAGTTCAACATCTCTTACCTAAATCTCTGGGTCCGCCCAATAGTGAGGACCATTTCTATTAAATTTGTGCAACAAATGTCTTACAATTTTCTTGAAATACTATACAAATCCCCTCAAGTTTGATATCTATCCAAGAATTCCACCTACACTGATAAACTCAAGCTCAGCAACACGGAATCCTTCCTCAATCTTCAATCCCTTTTCGAAGTTGCTTTTGTCCCTTCACTCAAACTATTGGTCTATCTAAATAATAATAAAATCATTCTATTTTCAATTACAAAACTTAACTGAAAGGCTTACCCTATGTATATCAAGTCAGATATGGGATAAAATTCCATTTGCTGGCTATCTCCAAGCTTCCATCTAGCTCTCAGTCTATAAAATAATAATACACAGTCCTGTGAAGCTTACCTTCAAATACAAGTTCATGACTTTTATATTTTTTGTGAACCCATAGCTCAAGTGGTCAAGGCCTATCCCTTTTTCATGGGAGGTCATGGGTTCAAGTCATCGGCCTCCTTTTTGGGTGCTTGGCTTATCACTTTAGTCCCACATTTGTAAAATCACAATGGTTTTGTGTCTTTTTAAAGGATGGAGGCTTCCTTTTACAATAATGATGCCCCTTTTGGTGGGCTTAAGGTGCCAAAATTAGCTTAATTTGTTGGTTTAGTATATCAACTTAGTATGGGTAAGTGTGATGTCACCTTCTCACATTCCATATGGCATGCATTGCAGTCTCCAAAGTTGGCATAAGACTTGGCATTTCTCACAGTTTATGACATGTATAATTGAAAGATAATCACAAGCTATATGGACTCAGACAAGGCACACATTTCACATGATCTCCAAAGTTGGCATATATTCTTGAGCTTGACTCGGTAGGGCATTTGGATGGCCGTGGTAAGTTGGTTCTCTATGTGACGTATGGGGTTTACTTGGTAATAATAAATACAACATATTACCAAGGAAAATTACAAGCTTTAAAAACTTACAATTCAATTGTCCCACATGCATTCAGTGGGCACAATAAAAAGATTTAAAAGCAAAGTCAAATACATTATAATATGAAATTAGGAGGTCAAGGCACCCCTCAAAAAAAGTGTGTCAACCCTCACTGAGGGCCCCCAGTGAGCTAATAGTGGGGCCCACAGTTCTCCATATGACCACTGTCAAAGACCATACGCTGAAACCAAACCAAACACCAAACAAATTTTTAGACAAATTTACAAAACTAATGACCATGTGTCAACCTCTAATTGGTCCACTTGTCACATACAAATTGTGACACCTCCTTATTTTGCTTGTCGCAAAATAACTTCAGCAGCCTATAACTTGGGCATTCAAACTCCATTTTGTGATCTATAAGAAGTGCCAATAAGCTCTTGACAAGCTCTTCCATGTGCAAGAGGTTTCATCATGACTTGAAAACTTTTTCTAAAATAAAATTTGGATCAGTTCATACCTTTATGTAGATCCTCCTCTAGAAGTGTTGATGTTCCTTCCTTTTCTTCTTACATGTGACTATTGATGGCTATGCCTTCCACATTCTTTAATTTTGAAATTTCTTCCTCTTCATCTATTATTTATTCCTCTCCCCCTTCCTCTTACATTCACAATGGTCTTGAATGTTTTTTCATGGAAAGAGGTGGCTGACCTGTTCAACCTTTATGTATGGGTTTGCAAGGAACTCATTATCTCATCTATTATCATTTTCCTTAAATCATTTAAATCTTCAATTAAAACCACTATAGAGTCAAATATAATGGGAAGGCTCCTCAATATATTCTTTATGATCCTATGATCTTCAATTACATCACTACATATCTTGATTTGGTTGGTAATATTCATTGTGCTTATAAGTAAATCGTTAATTGACTCATTCTCATTTAGTTGGAGGGTCTCAAATCCCATTCTTAAGAGTTTAAACTTGATAAGATTCACCTTATCATTGACTTCATAGGTATTTTTAATAATATCTTATGCTTGTTTAGAATATACAACTAATATTATCCTTAAAAAAGTTGAATAAGTCCTTATCATTTGTATGCCATTGAGTGTCTTGGCATTCTTTCTCCTATTGTACTTCGAGACATTTATTTGTGCTCGAGTTAGTGTATTGAAGGATGGAATGTTTTCAACCTCATTACACACACACACACACACACACACACACACACACACACACACACACACACACACACACACACACACACACACACACACACACACACACACATACATACATATATGTGTGTGTGTGTGTGTGTGTGTGTGTGTGTGTGTGTGTGTATTCAAGCAACTCACATACCTATTAAGAGTTGAATGTGGTATTCATCTTGATGCCCCACACATCATAGTTCTTTCCATCAAACGAAAGAGGTTGCTACCATGGACTAGAATTATTTATTTCCATTTATAAATGGGATTACAACCTAAGGATGATATAATACTTATTTTTTTATATGAAAAATAATATGTAGGCCCAAGTGTACAACAAATAAAATATAAGGTAAAAACTTTAAGCTCCTAAGTTATACTAGGACTATACACTAGTGTTAAAAATACACAAAATCAGTATGCTAAAATAGAAAATAGTTGAGAGTAGATCAAGAATTCAAAGACACAAATATATGTTTATATTAAATGATTATTCAAACTAATTGAAACAACCAAAAAACCTAAAGATATAGCTGCTATAAATTCTTATAAAAACTTCTATAGTGACCTTCTTCCTTGCTTGTTATTGACTGATATGGAAAAACTCTATTTTCTTACTTTTATTCTCTTGATTGGTTTATGGGATGACTAGTATAATATTCTATTATTTAGACTATTTCTATTCTACCAATTTTTTTATTCTTTGAATTGCATAGTTTGTTGATGCATTTATCTTCTTCCTGTTGCTCTGTTCTCTAGGATTTTCTTAGTAATTCTATTGTGCTAAAAGTTCTACCACACTTCTTCCATTTTGTTTTATATTTTTTATTATTTTGTTATACTACCTTATGATTTTTTGACCTACCTCCTTGTTTCCCCAAAATACAAAATGAATCCTAAAAATTCCAATTTAAATTTACTACATTTATTTTAGTTTGGTGTGTTTCAAAATCCACTACTATAGAAGTTCAGAGCTGCCTATGTAGGTGAAAAAGGGAAAAAATATTATATTTTTAAATATTAAATTAACTTCATATTATTTTATCTTTCTTCATAACTTCCTTTCTATAATTATTATTTTCACTAACTTCCTCTTATTTTCTCTTTCATCATAAGTTCCTTTCTTTTCTTTTCATTTGGTATTTCTTATTATATTAAACATGGATTTGTTGTATAATGGTGTTGCAATGTGACATAGGAATTTATGGTGGAGTTATATTATTTAATAAATTTAAACTTATACAAGATATTAAATTATTAGTCCCATAGGGTTAATTAAAAGAGTCATTTTCTTTTAATTATTGGCTAAACTCTGTCTTCTAAATCAATCAGAATTCATTTTTTGTGCATAATTTTTTTTGCATTTTTAAAATATTTCATTCATGCATTTTTTAACAAAAAATATGATAAAATCTATTTATTTATGTTTTTATTGATTAAAACCATTTACATCTTATTTAGGCATAGAACACTAATGTCATCCACATTAACTTTACACATACAAAATTACAAGGGAAGCAATTTATTAATCTATGCATATATTTTCTAGATGTCATGATGCTATGTAAAAATATTTTAGGGGATAAATGACTTAATGGTTAGTTGTATCACTAATAATTAACATAACTCATTACCAATACTATTAAATGCATTAGCACAAATAAAAAAATAGAAAATATTATAAATTTATATAGTAAAACTCAAAACACATAATTGAATTTAGCCATTGCCATTTGAATTCCTCATTGTAGTTTTTTTACATTTAAAGTCTACTTCTCCATATGGCATTTATTAAACATACATTTTATCCATGCCTTAAATTATCACTTATTGTAATTATTATCACCCATTTTGATTTTAAAATTTTTGAACTTTATCTTTGAATCCATAGTTTTTTGACACTTGGATTTCTCTTAGTATTCTCAGAATTCAACACATCTTTAGACTCTTTTCCTTTACCACTTGTCATTTTTGGGCTTTCTCATGCCCCCAGGCTTTGGCTTTGTGATGCAGGTGCATTATAAGTAATATTTCAGTTATGGTTATTTACCTTATTAAGATGTATAAAAGTTTGTGTGTCATTAATAAGAATCCTTTTTAAGAAATCAATAGTAATTTATACATCCTTTAGATCCATTTGTAGTTTTCCTACCAATAGTAAAATTGAAAAATAGAATTATTTTAAAGAGTTTTTAAGGTCTTGGTGAGTTGTAAGAGTCTTGATCCTATAGTAACATATCTATGGGGTTTGAATGCATGTCATAAGTGTATTTCAAATTCATCAATTAATATAAAAATGTTATAAACCCAATTAAATTAGATTCAACATAGGTGAAATGCCTAATTATGTTGTAACATAAGTCAGGAGTTGTCGAGAGATATTTGTTTTGTGTTAAAAAAAAAAGAAACCAAGAATATTGGTATAATTAAAGGGTGATGAACTTTAAACCATAAAAAAAAAAGGTATAGAATGCATGAAAAAAATAGGATAAGCTTAGTTAACAAGGTGTTTGTGTGTGTGAGAAAATACAGAATAAGGGTAGGAAAGATAGAGTTGAAGAACTATATAGTTGTTTTTGTTCATTAATCAATAACATAAGATTTAATTAGTGATTATGATTGAATTTATAGTCCCTTTTCATTTTTAACTTATTTCATTTATTTATTTGGATGCTTGTTTTTCATTGGTATAGATTTGTTTATGTTATAGGTCTATAATATAGTGCACACAATTGATTTTTAGTCAAGGAAACTATATTTTTGTTATCTTTTAAGATTTTCAAAGGGATAAATTTGTGTGGAAAAGTTTAGTAAGGTTATGTAAAGTCCTTCCAAAGTGTAATAATATAAAACTAAATCTTAAAATGTAAATTATCTCTATTTGATTGCTCTCAGTATGTATGCAAAGAACTAAAGATTTAGAGGATGAATTTTATTATAATTTGAAAACTAATCATCCAAAAATAATTAAAATTTATAGATATGTGATTAAGGATGTATGTGAAGTTTTTTTTTTAAAAATCAAGTAATTTTGACATCTATAGATAAATTTATTGCCAAATTTTAGTCAATAGATCTGTAGGTAATACTAAAACCCTATTTTAACAACAAGAGTAATGCAAATTCAAAACTAATTAACCAAATAAATTGAAAATTTTAAGGGATATGTATTAGGATGTATATTATGTATTTAAAATAATTTAATAATATTATAATACATAAATATAAATATATATAAAAATTTTAGAGCTATAATCCTTGAAACAAGGCCAAAACCCCTAATTATAGCATTAAAACTTTAATATCTCCAACCTGACTTGGCCAGATTTGTTAAAATATGATAATAAGGTATGTTATATGGATTTTGAGGTCACATATTTGGTCTCATGTGTATTAAAAACATTTAGGGATATAAATCATAAAAATACAATCTACAAACCTAAAGATAAGGCTCAAAAACCCTAATTTACATTTTCTTGAATGAATGAAGTATAAAGGATTTATTAAGGAGTTTAATAGTCAGGTAACACCCAAAAGTATATAATAATATTTTTAATTAAATTATTTTTTGGTTCAATACAATTTGGTCCTCAATAAAGGTAAAATTGATTCAAGAAGGCTATTAGTCCACTTTAGAGAAAACTCAGACCTAGTGGTGAATCAAGATTTTAAAAATCCCTAGTGGATACAATTACAACATTTTTGGTATTAGAGATTATAATGCACTTGATAAATAAAGGTTAAAATATTTGGTTTTGATTTAATAAAGTGACCTAAGAAGGAAGGCAGTTTGTGAAATAGAAACCTCTTAGGAGATTTGAAAAGAGAGAAAGAAAAGTTGTGAAAAAAGAAGCTTGTGAGAATAGGATTTAGGGGAAGAGGTGATAGAGGAGGTTAGAGAAGACAACCAACAATTTTTTTATAGAGATTATCAATATACAATAATGTTTGTAATCAATGGAACTTGTTTAGAGAAAATGGGTTAAAGTAGGTTACATGAGTGATAAAGAGGAGGAATCACAAGAAGAGATAGTAAAATAAGGACAAGAAACAATATAGGAAATACTCAAAATTGAAGTCATTGAAATCATCTCTAAACCTAAGTTGTAAGTTCATATGTATGAATTGAGTCTTAATTTTGAGGAGTTAACTGATTGGATTTTTAATATGGATAAGTGTTTTGAGTATGAAGAAAAAAATATAATAAAAAGGTCAAGTTTCCCTAAAATAGACTGAAAGGACATGCATCCCTTTTATGGGATGGAGTCCAAGATGAGATAAGAAGGAAAAGCAAGGGAAATATCAAGTAATCAGACATAATGGTAGCCAAGTTAAAGTCTAAATTTATTCCAAGGGATTATCACAAATAATTATTCAAGAGACTTTACAATTTGAGGTAAAAGGAAAAGATCATGAAAGACTATATAGAGGAGTTATAAAAACTAACAAGCAGGGAAAGTTACATAGAGGGGGATGTGGAAAAGGTTAAAATATATATCAATGTCCTAAAATTAAACATTCAATGTGAGATAAAAATTCTATCTACAAGATCAATAGAAGAAGCCTACTAGTTAGCACTCAAAGCAGAGGAAAAACTATCTAGGAAACAAACTTAGTTTTCTAATAAAAAATAGAAATTTTAGAGGTAGATGGTAGTATGATGGAAACAAATAGATTCATATTTATGATGAAGGAGAAAATAAATCTCTAAGTCAAGGTCCAATTCTAGGAAAAGGTCACTCATATAGGAAAATAAATCTATATGTAGAATATAATGAATAATTCTTTTAGAGCAAGTGTTTTAGATGAATGAATATGGCCACATATCTTATGAATACCTAGAATATCTACAAGTAAGCCATAATAATTAGATCGTGCATGCTAAATATTAGGAGAGTGTAGGATCATGTGGATATTTAGAAATTGGATTTTCCTTGCTTATGAAGAAGGTGTTGCTCAAGCCTAATAAAGATATCAAGAAACATGTAAAAAGGAAGACTTAATCAAAAATCACCTGCAAGTCCAAAGGTATGTGATATAAATTGATTATAGATAGTAGTAAAATTGACAATTTAATGTCTTTAGAGATGAAGGGAGTCTTAATTTTGAGGACTTAATTGATTGGATTATTGTTATAGATAAGTGATTTGAGTATTCAAAGAAATAAAATATAATAAAAAGTTCAAATTTACCTAAAATAGTCTTAAAAGCATGCATCCTTTTGGTGGGATGAAGTCTAGGATGAGATAAGAAAGAAAATAAAGGGAAAGATCAAATCATGGGATAGAATGGTATCCAAGTTAAAGTCCCAAATTATGCCAAGGGTTTAGTATACATAATTTTTTAAGAGACATTATAATTTGAGGAAAAAGGAAAAGATCATGAAAGATTATATAGAAGAGTTATGCAAACTAACAATCAAGGTAGGTTACATAGAGGAGGATGTGGAAAAGGTTGAAAGATATATCAATGGCCTCAAATTCAACATTTAGGATGAGATAAACATTCTATCTCCAAGATCAATATAATAAGCCTACCATTTAGCACTCAAGGCATAGGAAAAACTATCTAAGAAACAAACTCATTTTTTTTATAAAAAATAGCAATTTCATAGGTAGATGGAAGCATGATGGAAAAAACTAGATTCAATTTTATGATGAAGGAGGAAAAATATCTCAAATTCAAGGTAAAATTCCAAGGGAAGGTCACTCATATAGGAAAATAAATATATATGTAGATGATAGTGGAGAATTATTTTGGAGTAAGTCTTTTGGATGAATGAATATGGCTATAGATCATATGAACACCCAAAATATCTAGAAGCAATCCATAGTCATCAGATTGTACATGCTGAAGATGAGTAGAGTGTAGTATCATTTGGAGAACCAAAAGTTGGGGAATCTTGGTTATGAAGAGGGTGTTTCTCAAGCCTAACAAGAAGATCAAGGAGCCTACACAATTTTTTTTTCTATTTATATCTACTTGTAAGTCCAAAGGTATGTGCTATAAATTGATTATAGATAATGGTGGCACTGATAATCTAGAGTCTTTAGAGATAGTTTAGAGGTTAAAATTGAAGAAACTATTCCATCCTGCACCTTATAAAGTTTTTGTTATTTATGATATGATACCCCTAGATGTCTATCATATTGTATTAGGTAGACCTTGGCATTTTGACAATAGAGAAATCTATGATGGAAGAAACAACACCTATGCATTTGAGAAAGATGGAAACATACATATTTTGACTCCATTAAGAGATTAAGGTAAAAAAATTATATAAAATAGTAATTAGGTATTAATCATGAGTATTAAAGATTTCTTACATTTGTAGTAGGTAAAGGAAAAATATTTGAAATACAAACTGATTGACAAACTTAGGACACTTGTTGTAGCCATTAAGGTAACTAATCTACCTTTAAAAATTCAATGTTTATTAAATGAGTTGGTAAATATGATGGCTACTAAATTTTCAAATGAGTTGTCATCAATGAGAAATAAAAGCTATTTTAGAATGTCCATTATAAAATTTAATTTGTCAAAATAAATTGCCATATAAGACAATAGGAAATGAAAATTTCCAAGTGAGCAACATGAGAGTGAAGAGAAGAGGATGTCTTGAGGGAAAAAACAAAATTATTGTGTGAAGAACATCCAATTGATGTTGAAAATAAAAGGAATGAAGATTATGGTGAGAATTATATAGAATAAAGAGTACTAATGATGGAAGAAATAGAATATTCCATCAAAGAAGAGCAAAAATAAGTAATTCAGTTGCAAACTCATGAATTTGGGGAAAATAACATGGTAGTAGATTGTCCATATATGTAATAAAGGAAAAACAAAACCTCAATGATAGGATGTAGTCCTTACTTCTTTCTACAAGTCTTATTGGTTGCTTTCTTTATGGTAGTCATCTTCATAGTTGATATGGGGCCTCAAAGGGATAACGAACAATTCAATTTATTTAATACATTTTATCCATGTTTATGTACATTAAAGGAAGATAAGGAGAAGATGGAAAAGAAAGATACAAAGATAAGTAAATAGAGTATCTCAAAATCAAAGTTGATCCAACTCCAAAATTGATATAAGAAAAGAAAGAAAGAACTGGCATATTTTTGTAGCGATCAATTTTTAACTTCTAAATCTCAATATTTTTTTGAAATTTTAGATAGGATAACTATAAATGATAAATCCAAATCTCAGTTGGATAGATGGATATTTGAAGGCAATGCAAGTTTATACTAGTCACTATTCATGCTAAATAGACCATGGGATCCAAGAATGTGTGAAAAAAGATATTTATATAAACAAGAGAGAATAAATATTGAAGATAAGAAGACACATTATAACTATATACAATTTATAATGACAATTACATTAGTATCTTTGAAGACTCATGAGTAGGAGCTCATAAATAATTATTTTATTACTCGGTAGTTTGATGTAGGTGCATTATAAATAATAGTTCAATTATGGTTTTTTGTGGTATTAGGAGGTCTAATGTTTTGTGTTTAATAAATATTAATCATTTTATAGGATTAATTATTCATTTTTAGGTACTTTAGAGCTATTTCTAGGTTTCCTACCAAAATAGGAATTTCAAAAAAAATATATTTTTACGAGTTTTTAAGGTCTTAGTGATTTGTAAGTCTTATTCTTATGGTAAGGAATATTTGGGGTATGGACACATGTTATAAGTGTATTTAAAATATCTCGCTTAATATAAACATGCTATAAACTCAATTAAAGTAGATCCAATGTAGGTGAAAGGCTTGATTAAGCATGTTCTAAGACATGTCAAGCGCTGTTGAGAGATATTTGGTGTGTGAAATAAAAATAAACCAAGAATATGAATATAGTTTCAAGTTATAAAATTATAACCATAAAAATGTGTAATATAATGCATGAAAACAAAAGGAGAAGCTTAGTTAGTAGGTCGTTGGTGTGTGTGAGAAAATATAGAACATGGGTAGGAAAGACAAATTTGAAGGACTATATAGTTGATTTTGTTCATTAAATATATAAGATTCGATTATTTTTTATAATTATATATTAATTCCATTTTAATTTTTAATTTTTCTCATTTCTTTATTTAAACACTTATTTTATATTGGTGTAGTGTTTCTTATGTTATAGATTTGCAATACATCACTAATTTTTCAGACAAGGACACTCTATTTTTATTGCCTTTTAATATTTTTAAATGGATAAATGATTGTGAAAGAGTTTTTTAATTTAAAAAAGTGTAACATATACAAAAAAAGGTCTTAAAATGTAAATTATCTCTATTTGATTGCTCTTAGTTTGTATGCAAAGAACTAGGGTTTTAGAGAACAAAAATAATTATAACTTAAAAACTATAACACAATGAGTAAATTTATGAGAAAAACTATACCTCTTTTGGAATACCATAGGTTGGTATATAAGCATTTTTTGAGATAAATTTGTGGTAAATAAGATGAATTTGATGTTGGTTTTGAAGATAAATAGAGTGGTTTTGAACAACAAAGGGCTGTTTTGGAAATTTAGAAGGAATCCCAAAGCTCCAAAAACTAATATAAGCTCAATGGTGAAGTAATATACTTGTTTACAATGCCAAACATTCAATGCAATGATTTTTCAAGTCCTTGAAGCATTTTTTGAGTTTGAAAGAGTAGAAAAAGAATATTAGAGCAATGAAATACACATAAGAACGCTGAAGTTTCATATGTAATATTTTTATTTCCAATGACAATATCCCTTTTCTTATTTTCAATTCTTAGGTCATATAATAATTACAAATTATAATTACACATTGCATTAAATAAATTATATTCCTTACATGTAATATGTTGTACTCAGCTGGAATAACTAGGTTGTATTTACTCAGATGTTCATGCTAAAGATTTCCTTCAATTGCTAAGATACAACTCAATTTTTATGATTTAATGCTTCAGTGTCATATTAAGTCTGCATGAATTATGGAAATGCAAAAAATAATTTCAATGTATATTCATAAATAATTTGAGAGTGCACGGGCTCCTCTTAGGTTCCTAGATCTGCCCATTCTGAAACCAAATGTAAGAGAAAAAATAATATTTGTATTCAAGAAACTTATAAAAGGTTACATAAGAACTATTTATACAAGATTAGAAGATCTCAAATAGGGAGAAATAAACTAACAAATATCCCTAAATAATAGGATCACTAACAATACGAATGTGCAAAGAACATAATATTTTGGTGTTACCCTATTTTGGTGTAGAGCCAAGGATCTGAATGTGTGAAGCAAACAATATTTTGGTAAATCAACATAGCATGTTTATTAAATGAACATATGTTATATAAATAGGGAAGAGGGCTCCTAAAATCTAGGAGATCTTCCTCATCCAAATCCTTTAAAATATCTTAATATATTTAAACAAACTCCTATCCTAATGAGTTATTTTTAATGTACAACAACTCTTTTATTCTATAATTATTTATTTTTCCATGTTATGAATATTTCCTAACATTCAACCCTTATTTCTAACATAGGTTGAGAAATTTGAAGGTTGGTTTCAACTGATAATGCATTCGATTACAAACAATCCCATTTTATTTAAAAATACCTTTTTAGGATTATTTGAAGCTTGTAAGTTAGAATAGACTTGACGCAAAATATAAAGGTGAATGTAAAATTTAGATATAACACTTAAAGAAAAAAAGAATTTGATAATAATACTAAAAAGTGACACAAAAAACCTATATTTACATACACAAAAATGATGATTGTCACATATATAGTGGTTTTGACTAAAGACTACAAAAATACTAAATCTAGACACATGAAAAGAATATAAATACAAAGTGAAAAAATACTAATGACAACTAAATATGATGTAACACCTTTAAAAAATGTTATGACCTAATAACTATAAATTTAAAAAAAAAAAAGAAAAATACATACCACATAACACATATTATAAATAAAACATGTATTATAAATACGTAAGAAATTTCTAAACTAAAAAACAAAAACTATTAGTTAAGACTAAACAATAACAAAATTAATAATAATAGTTAATGTTAACAAAAAAAACATGTATTATTCTAAACATAAAGATGAAAAATAAATATAGAACCTAAAACTATGATACAAACCACATAAAATATAGTAAAATCCACAAACATAGTAAAACCTAAAACTTAAAAAGTAAAAAAAAAATTAAAGAAGTAAAACCTCAAAATGAACCACAAGCTCAGGAATGATGTGCAGTGGGAGGTATTAAAATGGAAGTTGGAAAAGATATGAAGCTTGATACCAGAGCAGAGAAGATTGAAAGTAAATAAAATGCTTATTTGGAGGAGTTCTAGTTGGCAAGAGTTGTATTCACTTTGGTCATTGAGGAGAATATTGAGACATGACTTCATATATGACCTGAGAAAATATCAAATTAGAGATTCCGTAGGTAGGCCACCACATTTAGGTTGAAATCCTAGAGATTCCATATTTCTTCTAAAAAAATATTAAATGCAACCACTAAAAGAGACATCTGAAGGACTCACATAGATTTTTGGATAGTGCCATGGAGATGAAACACCATGCAAAAATTTAGGACTATGAAATAGAATTTTTGCCCCCTAAATTTAATGAAAAACATGATAGGTGCATAAGAGACCAATCAAACCTCTACATGGCTGATATCATAAACTATACAGTGGCGATTTAACCAAGCCAACAGAAAGGCTGAGGCATGTCAACTATTGAATTTCTAGATGATCTAAGCAGATTAGATTATGGGTAAGAATTAAAAGATTGCAAGTCTTTTGCACTTCTTCACCAATGTACTTGTATGACAATGTGTAAAATATCATATATATATATATATATATGGAAAATAAATAGCTCTAAAAAAGCATTACATACAAATAATAAAATCAGAAACTATTATATATATTATTATTTACCAAAAAAAAATCTTTCAAACTAATAATGGAACTTGTAGTGGTCTACACTACATTCCTGCTACCAATAAGAAAAAATGACTTTCAAATAATAAGGACAATGGATGTGGTCTACACTCCAAAATCTTTATAAAGCACAAGCCTTGAATTATAGAGAGGTCTAGGGTGGAACCTACTCTGATACTAGATGTGGGTATTACCCCATTTTGGTGAAGAACCAGAGGCTCTGAATGTATAAATAACATAATACTTTGGTCAATCAACACAACATGTTTATTAAACGATCATAGGGTACATAAATAGGGAAGAGGGCTCCTAAAATCTTGGAGATCTTCCTCATCCAAATCCTTTAAAATCTCTTAATATCCTTCAACAATCTCCTATCCTAATGAGTTGTTTTTATATGTACAACAACTCTTTTATTCTATAATTTATTTATTTTTCCATATTAGGACTATTTTATAACAATTACAACCTATTATTAGCGAGTCATTTTATACCAATAACTTCATGTTATTACAAACAACATGATAAATTATCCTAACCACCTTTCCATTATTCTCTCATAATTCATGTTACTTATCTATATTGTTACCACATATTGTAACTAAGAAAATATTTCAAGGTTCTTTATAAGGTTATGTATACTTATCAAATCATATTAGAAAGAATATAATTTTTATATGTTGTATATATTGAAAACATTATAATAAAAATGTATGTAAAATTTGATGTATATAAGTGATGACTATTTTTGATTAAATGTCTTTAAAAAAATGATCATATGGACTACAATAATTTTGAGATGCGACAAAAATGTATTTTAAGAAGATCCTCTTATAATATTCCAATCAATCAATTCTTATAAAAAATATTTTAACCAATAAATTTTACATATCCTAATAGAAATGTATATAACATGACAAATTATATATAATAAACATAAATTATTTTAAAAATATCTTAATAAAATGTATATAAAATATAAGATCATATATAATAACTATAAACTATTTTGAAAATATCTAAATAAAATATGGTCACATAAAATATAATGATGAACTTATAACATTTAATTGTTTTGAATGAAAAGATAATGATACTATCATTATGATCTAGTATGAACTAATTTATTAGCATTAAATCCACTGATCTTAAAAGAATAGGTATTGCATTTTGCCTTTTTAAAAGTTAATGGTATACATTTTTGTAGAAAATGTTTTAGGGCACGTTTTGTTGGATAATGTTTTGACTGGTACAAAATATTTTTTTACAAGGACATACGATAATGTAATAATCTATTGCATTTTTGTTGTGTATATCTTAAAATAATTTTGTTACATTTTAAATTTCGAATTCCTTCTTTATGTTACCATCATTTTGTAATGTAAACTGCATTAAATCATTTGTATATTCAATATTGCAGGGTTTCTATATGAAGTGTACATCCATATTGAAGCATAATCAAAGCATGTATTTATCACATGATGTAGTTAGAAACACCACATCATAAATATGTATTAAAAATATGGAAATATACTTAAAAAATAATCTGTTTTTAAAAAATATAATAATATACATGAAGTTTGGGATTTATTTGAAAAAACATTTTTAACAAAATATGATTGTATGAACTACAATGATTATCGGACATGAAAAAATAAATTTTACAAAAATTCTCTCAAACTTTTAAATTTAATTAATTTGTATAAAATATATTCTAACAAGTCATATAATAATAAAAAATATTTTACATATATTGATACATATATATGCAAAATGTGAAAACGTGCATAATACATGTAAACTATTTCAAAAAATATCTCAACCAAATGTAGTCAAATGAACTACAATGATGTATATAAGGAATTTAATTTTGATTTTTGAAGAGGCTTAGATATTAGCATTATTTCCCAATAAGTTAGTATCTTTACATTAGTGACAATGATCTTAAAGGAAAAGTGTTTTGTTTGTTTATGTGTTTTTTTTTTTTTTTTTTTTCATTCAGTTCTTTATTTTCTTGGTAAAGATTTTATACATTTTAAAATATTTATTAGATAAAAATTAGTTAGGAAATGTTTTGAGTGAGCCAAAATTATTTTGGAGTATATGTTGAAGTAATAATAGTTTTTATTCTTTTTATAATTATGTTTTAAATATCATGTAATTATCACATTAATTTTTAACAATTTATATCCCTTCTCTATGTTATTATAAGTTTTAATTTTTCTAATATTATAGTTGAGAGTTTTTTATATTAAATATTTTCAATATTATAATATTAAATTATGTACATATCCGTCAAAGGTATAATCAAAATAATATGTTTTCTTTATTATATAGTTGCAAGGATCACTTGATAGAAATGTATGTAAAATGTGGAAACATCCACAAGACACTTGAACTATTTGACAAAATATGTCAACAAAATGTTATTCTAAAATGATAGGATTAGAAATTTAAAATTTGTTTTATAAGGAAGCAACGATCTTAAAATTATGTAATCACATGTTAATAACTTTAATAGATGTTTATTTCAATGGAAAGAGAGATGCATGTTGTAGTTTATCAAAAAAATAATTAAATATTTCTTTCTCTATGCTATCATAATTTAAAACTAAAATTACAATAGATAGTATTTTTATTAAATATATCAAGTTCTCTACACATAGTTATATACATTAAATAATAATTGAAACTAAGTATTAAGTATGTATGGGTTTTTAGTTAAAATCATGTCAAAAAATTTTAATCAATATTTTAGTTCACACTCCATGAACCATCATCTTTTTATTATCTCATCCTAATAATGCTTTATGGAGTGTGAAATAAAACATTGATTAAAAATTTATGACATAATTTTAATCAAAAACTTGTACATACTTAATATATGGAATATAGAAATACCACTACTTTAAAACTAAGTATGTTTCATACATGTTATAGTTGCAAACATTAATATAAACATATATGTAGAATGTGGCAACATACACAAACAAAGTGAGTTTTGTTTTATGGAATATGGTTATACGGACTGCAATGATGAATATGTTTATCATTTTGTTTTATGAAAAGGAAATGATATTAATATTACGGGATCAGATTTTAGTAGCTATAGTATATGTTTTCAAAATAAACTAACATATGATTTTTGTAATTTTTTAAATAATTTTAGTTCCTTCTTATATTATTATATTTTATTATTGAAATTATATTAAATATTTTTCCTAAAAAATTTGGCTTAAATATTTCAAGATTGATACATAATAACACATACATTCTTAAAATCATAATTGAAATGGAAATTTTATTTATATTATATTTGAAAATGTCATGATAAACATGAATAAAAAATGTTACAACATACACATGACACATGAAATGTTTAACAAAATGTCTGGATGAACTATGGTCACATTATGGGCTATGATAATGGACTGAAGATATTTAGTTCTGTTTTAAGAAGAGGCAATTATACTTGGAAAATTATGGTGTAATATTTTGATAACTTTAGTATATCTTTCTTTCAATACAATGATAAATGACTGTTGTAATTTTTAAAGAAATTTAAATTCCTTCTCTTTGTTCTCGTATCTTACAAAGAAAACATTCAGAGGTCCATGCCTTACGTAATATTTCAATGTTTATACATAATTGTTCGTACGTCCATAAAAGTATAATAAAAAACATATAATTTTCATAAATTATAATTTTAAACACCCTAAAAGACATGCACAATAAAAGTGCTAGCCTTTAAAAGGCACATAAATCATTTGATAAATTGTCTTAAAGAAATTGGGCCATGTGGAGTAGAATGATGTGCTTAGAATGTTTGGTTTTATTAATAGAGAAACAATTATCTTATCATTATGGTTAAACATGATATTAATTTTGTAGATTTTTATCTAAATAGATCTATATATTAATGTTGTATATTGTCAACTAATTTAAGTTTATTGTTTATAATACACCTTTTTAAATTGAGATTATATTGGAGAATATTTATCTTAAATATTTCAAGGTTTTTACATAAATTAAAAAATAATCAAAAGCATATTTCAAATATTTTACATAAATTAAAAATAATCAAAAGTATATTTTTTCATATATTGTAGTTTCTAAAACTATTTTATACATGTATCAAAAATGTGGCAGCATAAACGAGGCATATGAGTAGTTTGACAAAATATCTTAATAAAATGTGTTTGCATGAACTACAATAATGTAAATAGGATGTTTAATTATATTTTAGAATTATATAAGTGATATTAGTACTGTGGTCCAATATATAATTAACTTTATTAAATGTTTTTCTCAATACAAAAATATACATGAAGGTTTTTATTTTGTCAAATAATTAAAGTTCCTTCTATGTGCTGCCACATTTTATAGTTATGAGAATGAATTAGAAGATGTATATATTAAATATTTCATAATTTATATCTAATAATATGTACATTTAGCATGATCAAACTTGAATATTTTTCATATGTTATGATTGTAAATACCATGATAGGCATGTTTGGAAAATGTGGCAGACATGTGTTGCTTGACAAAATGTCTCAATGAAATGTGATCATATAAAGTGTAATAAAAATCTTAAAGTATTTGCTTATTTTTCATGAAAAGATAATGATCTGATCATTATATCAATAATTTTTAAACTTTTTAAGATGTTTCTTTGAATGAAATAACATGCATGAGTAGTGTAGTTTTTCAAACAATTCATGCTCTAAGGGTTTATACATTACTTAATACTCAAATATTACTACATAAGATTATGCATCTATAAAATAATAATTTAATATAGATTATATTAAAATAAAAAAGTTACAAACACATTGATTATATATTTGTATGTTGAAATTGGTAGCACAAACAAGCATGTGAACTATTTGACAATACATTCCTTGATAAAGTTTTGATTATATATTTGTATGTTGAAATTGGTAGCCAAAAAAACATGTGAATTATTTGAAAATACATTCCTTGATAAAGTATTGTCACATATACTACAATGATGGACTTAGAAAATTTGTGTTCATATTTTATGAATACGTAAGTATATTAAGGTAAGATATAAATTAATGATATTAGTAAATATTTATTTTATTCCTAATAAAATATTAAATTTCAAAATATCTTTTTATTTTCATTAATAAATTCTTAAAAATAAAATAATAACTTTCAGTAAATAATTTGCTGAAAAATATTTTGAATTTTAAAAAAAAACTAATGCCCATTCTTTTAATTTTCCATTTAAAATAAATTTTAATAATTAAAAAATTTAAAAATGAATACAATCACCATATGAGCTTCAACTTTGACGAAAAATAAACTCAATTTTTTTAAGACCTCTTTGTCATGCCCCACTTACCATTGCTACCAACTGCTCTCGACTGCCAGCACCTTGGATCTGCTTCAATTGCTAGGAAGAAGTCTTCGATAGGTAATGTAGAGTCAAACCCTTTCAACTGCATCTAGTCCAATTGGGATGTCATAGCAATGGAGGCAAAGGTTAGAGGTAGGCCCACTTATTTCATTGATGCTATCTCCCAAAGGATAGTTCCTAGAATGGATCCCAAACCTCTCACCCCTACTTCTCTTGACCCAGTAGTAATTTTTGATGAGGACGAATCGAGGTTAGTTCTTAAAATAGAGGAATATTTTTCTACCAAGGATATCATCTACAGATTTATGGATATTTGACCAAAAATTCAAGACCTTAAAATTTGGATCTCAAAGCATTGGAAACCCCTCCTCTTAGGTAATCTTGATATTTACCCTTCTGGTAAAAGCTTTTTTATTAATTTTTTTTGCAATATTAAGGATAAGGAAAAGATTCAGAGCCAATCTTGAAGCTTGAATCACCATCCCTTGTTCTATAAACAATGGTCTCCTACCTTCAATACCCTCACTAAACTTTTTCATGTAAAACCCGTTTGGATTTTCCTACCCAACCTCTCACTGTAGTTTTGGACTAGTTCTAGTCTATAGGGTATCGGTAGATCTCTAGGTGAGTTGCAGAAACTACATTTAGATATTGGTAGCTTCTCCCTCACTATATTTTTTAAGATCTTGGTGAATATTTATACCTCCTATAATCTTGTAAAAAAAATCACCTTGAAAGTTGGAGACCTCACTTGGTCTCAAGCTATTGACTATGAAGGTTTATTGTTTTGGTGTCATAGATGTTTTGGCACTGAGCATTTGACCAAAAAATGTAGTCTCTTCAATAACAGAAGGATTCTTTCTAGTGAAAATATTTTATCCCCAAAAACTTGATGGTGTTGTCTATAGATGAAGAGTGGGCTATTGACAGTGAGGATTTTGCCTCTTCTTCTAATGTTCTTGCTTCCTTTGCTTCAAATAAGGATCCCAAAATATCTCCACACTCCAAAGAAGAACTATTGGTTGATTTAATCTCTCCAAGGAACACTGTGTCAATTCCAACTTTCTCCTCGGAGGTAATTCTAGACTTGGATTCTTCAAGGGCAAATACAAATCCTGGGACAATAACGGAAGATAAACCTCAACCCTACATCCCACTCAAGGAAGCCTCATCAACCCTTTATATTGAGAACAAGGAAGGATGGTCCATGGTTTAAAAAAGAGAAAAGGAAAAAAAGCAATGACTCAACTTTCCTATATGTCTCTCCAATCGGGGGGACCTCGTGATAATATCCTAAAAATTAATGAAAAAGGTCAGGGCCCAAGGATAAGTTTGTTGAAAAATTCATAGAAGTTTCCTAGGTAAGTTATTCTATTTTTGTTTTTTCTTTGGTACAAATTCTTTTTGTGTAGATTTCTTAACGCTCGTTTAATCACTGCTAGAAGAAGTGTCCTATCAAAATGTTAATATTTTATTTTTTTGTTCTCTCTATTGTATAAAGCTCTTGAGCCTTTCAAACCCAGATTTCAACCTATCTTATTAAATATATATATATATATATATATATATATATATATATATATATATATATATATATATCAAAAAAAATATGATTAAAAAAATAATAATACTATTCATTCAAATAAAATAAATATAAAAATAGATTTACCATACTTTCAAAAAATTAATAATAATAATTATAATAATAATAATAATAATAATAATAATAATAATAATATAATATTAATTTATATATATTTTTAAAAATATAAAAAATAATCTTAAAATTTCAATGTCCAACGAAACAAGAATTGTGGGAATTTGTTTTACATTTTTTGGTAAAAATTTCAACGTGCTATAATTTTGACATGCATAAACATACATCAAAAAATTGATGTTATCTCGAATTGAAATTAATTAACTACCAAAGAATGTTAATATGGATTTATATGTTTTTATCATTCCATTCAATTTTGATGATGTACACAACAAAATTATTTAAATATCAAAATAAAATTTTATGTAATTAATGATTTAATTTTAATATTATTTTTAATCAATAAAATTTTTACTAAGAAAGTAATAAAATTATTAATATTTATAATATGTTTAAAATTTAAAATAACAATTTTAATTGATTTTTCTCGATATTTTTAAAATAAATATATATAAAATATTTTTATTAATTATAATATTTAATTTTTAATAAAAAATTAAAATATATAATCAAACATTACAATTAAACAATTATATAAGAAAGAAACTATTTATATTTAATTTTTAATTAAAGATTTCAAGTTTCTTAAAGTAATTTAGAAAAAAAAAAACTGTATGAATGGATTTAATATTGGTATTTTTGATTATTAATATTTTATTTTATTATTATTTTTTTTTCCAATTGAAAAATGAATATGTTATTTTTTTATAATTTTAAATATTAATTAGTATTATGTGTCTAAATAATTCATTATGTGATATTATATATATGAATAATTAATCTTCTTCTATTTAATACAAAAATTTAAAAGATATCTATTCTATCAAAAATAGTTATAATTTAATTAATATAAATAATAATAAAATACATTAACTTCATCTACCAAAACATAAATTTTTATTTATTTTTAAAACATATTACATTTTAAACATTTAATTAAAAAAGATCAAAAAATCATAAAAACTACACCATATGAAAAGATTTCAATTAAACTGAATTATTTATACCTGTTTTAACATCTATGAACAATTTAATCTCGAAGACATTAAAAGTGGTCGTCATTATCATCTTAAGAGATGAGCGTCCTTTGGAATGCATATATATTCCTCGTCATTATTATCTAAAATATCAAGATATTATTCATTGTGCTTGTGCTTTTTAGATTAGATTCCATATGCTTCTAAAATCATGGCTGGAAAATGATGCACATTCATTATTTCTGATGGACGATCCCGAGAAGCAGAAGGAAAGATAATGGAAACATTTTAACTTTTCGAAAATTTTAGTAATAAATCCTCCACTCGCATTAGAAAACAAGATAACGCTCCCTTCAATTGTCAGTGGGACGGTGGCATGTTTATGACGCACGTTTCAGCTTCAAATATTGAACAGTGAGTACACCAAAATTCAAACTATTCCGAAAACACAATCTTAAAAAAGTGATGTCCACCACTAATGTTATTTGACATTTTCCGTATTAATTTATGTTAACACCAGTCAACATGAACGCAGTAACTGTGCTCAAAAAATTGTAAGCATTTAATTTAGATTTTCAATACAATTTAGTGGGCCTGAAAGATGCTTTATGTCCATGTAAAGTGATATGATACAATACAAACCAGACTCTAAAAAGGAAGAAGGAATGAATTCATTTTAGGGTAGGTTGATCTCCCTAACAAACTGAGACTAGGGAGAACTGTATGGAGTGCAATGAATGAAGAGGAAGGTAGAAAGTGGTATTGTTTCGGTTCAACCCATATTTCAACAATATTAATATTAGGGTTGAGCCGAATCAATATCACGTTTTATCTTTCCTTTCAATTTATATGAAGTTTCAATTGCTATTTGGGGCCTGAGGGAGAATCACAGAGTTGGAAGGATAATTAATCCGTAGGTTCTGCCTGTCGACCCTGGTGATTGGGCAGTCGACAATAATTTTACATTTTGAATTACGAAAATACACTTACAATTTTTACTGTACTTGTTTTCAAAATGTAAAATAGTTGACTGCAGAACCTACACACAATTTAAGGACTGCTGTAAGCCATCTGCCATCAGCCATTCTTCAGGATTGCTGGAAATCAGACCTGCGACCTGTCAGTTTCCAGCCAACCAATCATCTTTCTGTGTGAGATTTTTTGTCTCCAGTTTATGTTGTATATAACTTCCTCATAGATTCAAAATTTTAGGCAGTTATATACACTTTAATGTCTTACAATAGGTACTACAATTTATATTAGGCCTCAAATTTAATGCTGTTATATTTAACAGAGATGACATTAACCCTCATTTTTTTCCCTTCTTTCTTACTTTGATGTTTGAAAAGCTCTGTCCTAAATAATCATGTAGTGAAAATATAATAACAATCTCATATGGTATAAGCAATCCTATAGTTTAATTACACTGAAATGTGTTTAAGTAGAACTTATTTTTTCTTTTCTCTGAAAAAAATAGTATTGTCTTACTGATACTGTTTTTTAGTGTTTTGCCTGCATACCTGCATCTATTAAAGGTAACAAAGTTGTCCATTTATGGTCGATAAGGTAAATTATATCTAATATGACAATTGGAGGTTTCCAGGCAATCATCTTAGTATCAAAAATTTAGGCTTTGCATACATTGTAATAATATCTTCGAATAGGCATCGCAATGTAAATTACGCTTAAAATTTAATACTTTTAAATATAATAGAGCATACTTTGACCTTCGTTTTTTCCTTTACTTTCCTAGTTTCGTGTCTGAGAAGCACTGACATAGACAACCTAAACACCCTGTAGTCAAAATATAAAAACAATCTCCTATACTGTAAACAACCCTGCAATTCATATTTCTTTTTTATGAAAATAATAGACTTACTGATACTGTGTTTTAAGTGTTTTAATCGCTTCCTTTTTTTAATTTTAAAACAAACAAAATGTTGTCCACTAATAGTCAATAAAGTAAATTATTTCTAATATGACAATTGGAGGTTACCAAATTTTCTCTGACTTTTTATTATATTTTCCTATCATGATGAATTTCATTAACTTCCTCTTATTTTCTCTTTCTTCATAACTTCATTTCTTATGATTTAATGTTTGTTATTATATTAAACTTTGATTTGTTGTATATGTCTATCTAGGTGTTTGTGACTGCAACATGCATGCAACCTACCTACATTCAATTAATATTTCATGGATGTACAAAATCATATGTATTTAACTTGAGATATATAGTGTAAATACTTTTTATTTTAATTTATGCTGTAAGATATAATAATATAGAAAAGGAACTTGAATTGTTTGATAAACTATAATATTTATATGTTTTTTCATTAAAATAAACAACAATTAAAGTTGTTAACATATGATATTATAATTTTAAGATTACTATCTATTTATAAAATAAAATTAAATGTTCTAATTTTATAATTGTAATCCATGCGACCACATTTTATTGAGACATTTTATCAAATAATTCCAAGTGCATTATGAATGTTTCCGCATTTTATATACATGTCTATCATGCAATCCTCAAAACTAAAACCTAAAAAAATTAAATAATTTCGATTATTCTTTGATGAATATACATACTCTTCTCTAAAAATCTTGAAATATTTAAAGTATTTATCTTATAAGCAATCTTAGAAAACGTGAAAATTGTGATAACAGAAAAAAGTGTTAGCATAATTTGATATATATTAAATTATTTAGCATTAGCGATAACTAA